>JAZKLR010000399.1:600000-799322 GCA_037103525.1 Ganaspis brasiliensis
AATAATTAAAAATAGTGAAAATAAATGAAAACAGATAAAAATAATTTAAAAATTTAAGAAAAACATTTTTTAATTTAAGAGAAATAATTGCAAAACATACAGAATATAGGTACATAAAATACAAGAAAATCGTAGATATAATTGAAAATTGAATAGAAAAATGTAAATTTCAGATAAATAATTAAAAACTTTTTGGAAATTATGAAAAAGAACGTAAGTAATTGAAAATAATAAACAAGTAATATAAATAATTGGAAATTGAATTAAATAATTAATAATGATTAAAAATTAAAGAAAATAATGGTCAATTTGAGAAAAATATTTAAAAATTTTAGGAAATAATTTTAAAAAAATAAGAATTATTAAAACTTGTGGAAAATGATTTTAAATTTTCAAACTTTAAGACAATAATTGAAATATGATGAAAAAAATGGTAAATTGAAATATTTTTTTTTATTTTCCCTCCAATTATCAACTATTTTTTTAAAATTTCAATTTAGTTCTTTAAACTTCCATTTATTTCTTTAATTATCAATTTTTTTCTTCAAATTTCAATTGCATTCTACGTTTTTCAATTACTTTATTCAAAATTCAATAATTCTCGCATTTTCTAAATTATCAAATTTTTTCTGGAAATTTCAATATAATTCCTCACTAATGATTTCTTTAATTTTCATTAGTTTCCATTATTTTCATCAGTTTTCAATTGACAATTTATTTTTCTCCTTGAATTTTATGATTATTCATTAATTTAACATTTTTATTTTCAAATGCCGATTATTCTCACCATTTTTGAAATTTTTTTTTCGATTGTTAATTATTTTTTTTTTAGTTAATTATTTTCGTCAATATTTTTTTTTTGTCATATTGTAATTTTTTTTTAATTATCAATTATTTTCTTGAAATTCACCTTTAGTTTGTTAAATTCCAATTTATTTATTCAATTTTTAATTATTTTCTTCAATTCTCAAAATTTTTTTTTAATTCTCAATTATCAATTATTTTCTTACAATACAATTCTTGAATTTCGAATTGATTTCTTTAATTTTAATTTATTTTCAAGAATTTTTTCCCTTAATTGTCATCAGTTTTTAATTGACAATTTATTATTCTCCTTCAATTTTATGAATATTTGTTATTTACAAATTTTTTTGTAGTACTAATGACGATTATTCTTACCATTTGTCGAATTTTTTTTTTAATTGTTAATTAATTAATTAATTATTTTCGTCATATTGTAATTTTTCTTTTGATTATCAATTATTCTTGAAATTTACATTTAATTCTTTAATTTGCAATTTCTTGGAAAATCCAATTTTTGAAAGCGGGATATATTATTGAATAAATAAATAAATAAAATTTTAATTACTTTCTTCAATTTTCAAATATTTTCTTTAATCTTCAATTTTTTTATCGATTTTCAATTAATTCCTCAATATTCAACAATTCTCTTTTATTTTTTCAATTAATTTTTTCACTGATAAAAATTGTTTTAAAATTTTTAATTCAATTATTCAATTCTACAACTACTATTCTCTTCAATTCTCAGCTATTTTCTTTAAATTTAAATTTCACTTTTAAATTTTAAATTATTTTCTTTAATATTAAAAAATTATCGCTTTTATTTTATTATTTTTTTCGATTATCATTAAGTTTCTTTAATATTCAATACAATTGTTAAATTATTTTCTTTAATTTTTTATTCTATTTTTCAATTTTTATTTCCATTCTTCAGTTTTCAATTGTTTTCTTCTATAATTATTAATTCTTGGCTTTTTAAATTTTTTTTTTTAATTTTAAGTATATTCCATAAATTTTAATTCAATTCTTCAATTTTCAATTATTTTCTTTAAACTTAATATTTCTTGTTTAAGTTTTACAATTTTGTTTCAGTTGTCTATTAATCTAGTCATTTTTTGAATTTTGTCTTCAATTGACAATAATTTTCGTAATTTTCCACATATTTTCTTCAATTTTTCAACTATTTCCTTCAATTTTTTCAATTTTTAATTATTATCTTAAAATTTTATAATTACTTTTTTATTTTTAAAATTATTTTGTTTGGTTGTGTATTAATCTAGTTATTTTTTGAATTTTGTTTTCAATTGTCAATTATTTTTGCCATTTTGTAATTTTTTTTTACTTAAATGTAGAAGTTTTACTATTTTGTCAAAAAATGAAGGTATATCTGAAAAAATTGAAACTTTTGTGCACAAGTCAACTCGGAGTTTACTAAAAATATTATCTTTTTGGTACATTTTTCATGTAAATTTAACTAATTCAATCAAAGTCCCACATTTCCACAATTGTGTACCATTAATGAAAAGTGTAGTTTTGTTCGGTTTTTCACAGTTTGTAAATTGACTCTTGAAATAATAAGCTCAAAATGTGTAAAGAATGCTTTATATATAAGAAACAAACAAACAAAAAGTAAACTGTCACGAAACATATTTTGTGTTTAAAATAAAAGAATAATATAAACCATACTGAAGTGGGAAACGTTTCTGAGTAACGAATGAAAAATTTTATTTTTTTCTTTTTCCACATTCTTTTTGTTACAAAGACACAATTCAGTTCAAAAACGCTTAAAAAAACATTCAATAGTACATTTAAGGGTCGCAACCCCTAAAAAAATTGTTTAAAAATATAAATTTTTATTCGTTACTCAGAAACGTTTCCCACTTCAGTCTGGTTAATATAAAGATGAAATTTTTTTTATTAAAAATAAAATTTACTTTATTTAAAATAAAAAATTATTTTGATTACATTATATGACATATATATTAATAATCAAACAAATAATATGTTTAATCAAACACAAAAGATCAACCAAAAAATTTGTTTAAATTAAAATATTGTTATTTTTTAGAAAAATAGATGTGTAAACTATTTGGCGACCGGTCAAGTAATAAATTTCTAGATTTTCTGACATTTGATTTTTCAGGACAATAATTTTTCCAACAAATGATATACGACCGACCCAAATGTACTTTGCTTTGGATTGACTACAATACAAATTTTGAGAAATGATTGTTAATGATTTTATCCATTCAGCAATTAAGGTGGGTTTTTGAAGTGGTAGATGTAGCCTACTGCTACTTAGACAACTTTCTCCCAGTTAAAATGGCAATCAGCATGGGTAGTAGACATCGATCATACATTTGATTCGATCGACATGATAGAATAGCATTCTTTGTCATGCGTACGGAATCCGTGCCTTGAACAAGAACATAGGTAGGTAGTATCAATCAGCAATCGCCTACAAATAAACTACATAACGCACTCGTGAGTTTACGTACTCGGTGCGCATGCAGCATTATAAACATGCACAGTGCACACATATCTTGAAGCAAAAGAATTAAACTTGCAAAAAGACAAGAAGAGAGGAGAGGAAAAGGAGAGTATACTTGAGAGAGACTATTGAGACAACTTAGACAATGTACGGTGAAATAACGCTTCTGGGTGTATTGTACATGTTTCGTGTATCAATATGCACTTATCAATACTGGGTCACGTACTCAGTTTATCATGCGTTACGCTCAACATTTATTCTGTCCTATTCCCGGAGGATACCAATCGGAGTACTGGCGACACATGGCACACCTTGAGGCATAGCTGCCAGCAAAGTTACATTACTTTACAATTTTTTCGTTTCGTGCCAAGAATGCACAAGTTTCCTTTCATTAGAGAAGCTATAAAGCACGAGTCATGAAAAAAATAAGAAAAAGAATCAAGTTTTTCTGACGCTTCTATTTGCTAAAATATTAAATTTAATCAAGGGCGGGGACTTGTAAATTTTTGCCATCAGCAAACTTAATATTGTCCGAGGGGGGAGAAATAAAACAATAATAAATTAAAGAGTTTCTTAATTAGTGTAATTATTGTAACGCAAAATTTGACAATTTTATTTGATTTCGAGTACATTTTCGGAATTAATTATAACCAAATAATCAAAATAGGGGAGACCGGGGCTATTTGGGTCAGGGGTATAGAGTGGGTCATTGCACATTACTCAAAGGCTATTAGTCGAATAAATTCCTCTCTACTAAAAAATTATGTTACATAGTGAGATGCAAGTTTGTGCCAAGTTTCATTATTATATCATCATTTATGTGGAGTAAATATAAGAAAAACTAATTTTGATACTCCAAAGTAAATTTTTACCTACATGGTTTTTTTGTTATATCTTTCTGAGTAAACGTTTTAGAAAAAGTTTAAATATCAAATTTTGATCTTTGAATAGTTGCTTTTAAAGGACAATGAAGAGATTTTAATTTATATTTGCAGTATCGGTAGAAAAAAATCAAACATTTAAAAAACACAGGCGGGGTCAGTGGGGTCGTTTTGACCGGGGTTAGTTGGGTCGCCCAAATGCATGAGGAATCTACTATATACTTATACTATATTAATAAACTACATTAATTTAATTAATTTTCACTAGGAGTAATTTATTTCAGTCAATTAACACTAATGATAATACTTTTTAACAATTAGGAATTAAAAAATACGTTTTTTCAATATGAGCAATTATTCTATTTTATGGTCTTATACTTTTGCTGTTTTATGTTAAATATAGTTATTTTTCAATTTCTTTTATTTAAAACTAACCTTAAAAACTAACTTTATTATATAAAGTAATGTTTTAACATTTAAACAGTAACATTTTAATCATGACTCCAAAAACAATGTTCCAAAAAAAAAACTAAAAGTAATAACGGGACTTTTCCTTTTTAAATGAAAACTGAAGTATCAGAGCAGGTTTCCTGTACGATAAGGTTTTCATAAATTGGATATTAACGAAGTTAAACAACGAATAGTGAAAAATGGCCCAACCAGCCCCGGTCTCCCCTACTATAAAAATTTGAAGAACAAAAATCATATTTTTTAAAATAATTGAAAAATGTCGAAAGAAATTTAAAGTTAATTAATAAATAATGAAACTAATTTGCTATTGAAGGAAGTAGTTAAAACTGAAAAAGTTTTATTTGAAAATATTAAAAAAAATAATTGAAACTTCTGGAAGTTAAATTTAAAATTTAGGGGAAAAATTGAAAAATCATGAAAATCCTTGAAGAAAATTTTTGGAAAGTGATAAAAATAGATGAAAATTGTAGATATTAATTCTAATTTTAGAAAAATAATTTTAAAAAATACCTTATTACAACATGATTTCAAGAATTTTAATATACTTAGGAAAATAGTTACAAAATTATAGAAATAATCGAAAATTGAAGAAAATAATAAAAATTTGAGATAAATAATTGAAATTTTCGGAATTAATCAACAAATATTCAAAATAATATAAAATTTGTGAAAATCATTGCAAATGAAAAAAAATAAGTAAAAATTTACGAACCTAATTAAAAGAGAAAAATAATTGAACATTGATTAAAACATTGAAAAGTAGAGACGAGATAACTTAGATTTGAGATAATAAATGAAAATTTAAGAAATTAATTGAAAAATAATTAATATATCTATAATTAAAAGTTGGAGAAAATAATTACAAACAGATAAAAGAAAATGAATTTAAAAAATTCATTAATAAAATAATTGAAAAATTTAAATTTAATTGAGGAACGAATAGTGAAAATAATTAAAAATTAATTAATTGGAGAGTAATGAAAATTATAAAGAATTCGAGACAATATTTACAATGTAATAAAAATAATTAGAAATTGAAGAAAATAATTTTATTTTGTGAGAAATAATTAAAAAAAATTGCAACATTTATTTGTAATGAAAGAAAATAATTGCAGAATGATAAAAATAATTACATTGAAAAAATAAGTGGAAGCTGTGATAAATTATATAAAAATTGAAAATTAATAAAAAAAATAATTGATTATGACAAAAAGTAATGGAAAAATGATAGAAATAATCGTAAATTGAAGAAAGTAATGAAAATTTGAGATAAATAATTGAAATTTCCGGTTTTACATTGAAACGTGGATACAGTAACTTAGATTTGAGAAAATAAATAAAAATTAAGGAAATTAATTGAAAAATCATTAATATATATGTAATTAAAAGGTGGTGAAAATAACTGCATAAATATAAAAGAAAATGAAAATTTGTAAAAAATGTTTGAACAATGAGATAAATAATTGAAAATTGAAGAAATTGATTGCAAAATGATAATAATAATATTTGAAAATTGAAGAAAATGATTAAAATTTGAAAAAAATATTTTAAAATCTAAGAAATTAATTGAAGAATAATGAAAATTGGAGAAAATATTTATAAAGTAATAAAAATAATTAAAAATTGAAAAAAATAATTTTAGTTTGTGAACAATATTTGAATAACTAAACTTTGAGATAAACAATAAAAAATATTAAAAAATTAATTGAAAAATAAATTTAATAATAAAATAATTGATAAAAAAAATAATTGTAAATTGGAGAAAATTATAAAAATTTGTAAAAAATAATTTAAAAAATTGCAGAATATATTTGAGATAAACAATACTATAATTACAATTATAAATTATAATTCTTTAAACTTGAATTAATTAAAAATTTCATTGATTAAAAATTTAATTAATCCACTCTTTGAGAATAGTAATTTTAAAATTATTTAAAAATTCCTTAAATTTTTATCAATTCTTTTGTTTTATGATTTTAATTATTTGCTACAATTGTCAACTATGTTTATCATTTTTCAACAATTTTCTTATATTTCTTATTATATCTATTGCTTTTCAATTTTTTCCCTAATTTTTAAATTCTATTTACGCAAGTTTCCATTCTCTTTTTTAATTTCTTCAAATAAAACTTTGTCAGTTTTGAATTATTTCCTTTAATATCAAATTAGTTAAATTGTTTATTAATTAATTTTCAACTTCTTTCGTCATTTTTCAATTATTTTTATTAAATATGATTTTTCTTTTTCAAATTTTAATCAATATTAGTTAATGCTTAATTTCATATCCACATTTTTTGTATTGCCTCTTTCAAACTTTTGAAAGAATCAATTATTCTTGTACATAAAAAATTAAGAATTCAGATTTTTATACAAATAGGCGGGTGTTTGTTATTATTATCATAAACCTACTGTTATTATTATTCTTATTGTAATACTTATTTTAAATAAAAAGAAAGTCGTGGTTCCTTCCAGTCGTTGAACCATTCATCAATTCTTCATAACTGACAAGAGTGACGTAGCAAATAGAAATAATGATTTGAATTTATGGAAGTATAAGAGTACAATGGCATCGACTGATTCGTTATTATGTGGCACACAAATGGTAGGAATTTTAATTAAGCCCTTTGAGGAGCGCAATAATGCGTTATCAAGGAATATTCATTAAGAAACTTTAGCCATCGTTTCGACCTCGCATTAAAAATATCTTTCAATACAATCACTAAGCTTCTCATTTAGAGTCAAAAGACTGAGGAAGAAAAAAAAAAGTAGATCCAAAAAGTTTTTAGAGGACCACGAATCACATCTCATTCCCTAAACATAAGTGAAGTTTGACACGTCAATGATCGAAGTCAGATAAACTAAAACCTAATAACAGAACTATCGATGCTAAGTTTCTATCTCCGGAATGCATAATTTTCTCTAATAAATATTTATATCTTGATGCTTTAGTAACAAGACGAGTCGCAGGAGAAAAAAATATATTTAAGTTTTTTTTAGTATTGTAGAGGATTTCTTTTGCCACACAAAATATTTTTAATTTAATCAAATTATTATTTAACTCAATTATTGAGTTTAAAAAGTAGGAGACCGAAGAGGGTCGACACTTAGTAGTTATAATGACACTATTACATATAATAATTTGTCAGTTTTACGTTTATCTTAGAGATCAAAAAGGTGGAGCTTGAGGCGGAGCTTACAAAGACTGAAGACGAATGTGGTTGGTGGATTCAAAATTGCAAGGAAACCCCATTGATACTTTAGTGGGAGATCAAAGAGGGTCAGTTTATAGTCGACCGTTGGTATTTATCACACTATTACATATAATAATTGGCTAGTTTTACGTTTCCCTTGGAGATCAAAAAGGTGGAGCTTGAGGCGGAGTTTAAGGCGGAGCTTACAAAGACTAAAGACGAATGTCATTGGTGGTTTCAAAATTACAGAGAAAACTCATTTATACTTTAGTGAGAGACCAAAGAGGGTCAGTTTATAGTCAACCCTCGGTAATTATTATCACATTAATACATAAAACAATTTGACAATTTAACATTCTTCTTGGAGATCAAAAAGGTGAATTATTAAAAAAAATTTTATTTATATAAATTATCATTTAGTGCAGAAAATAATCTTTCTAGCTGTTGGTACTACCTCTGGTCAATAAATAGGAATAGAAGAAGATGAAATTAGGACATCTTTGGTCTATCCTTTTATAATGAGGGTAAAAATACCAAGTAAATTATATTCAGTAATTCAGTACCCAAATTAAAATGATCTCTCTCTATATTACAGACACACTTATTCCTTACAATATAAAATTGTAAATTAATTCCTTTTTGTTATACTCGCATCTTACCGGGAATAGTTGAATTACTACTAAAGCGCCGAGAAGAGTTATTGTAATAATTTCAATTTAACAAAAGCAGTAAAATTCTGCATGGAGACGTTAGTTGATGAATAAAAGAGACCATAAAGAATCAATTTTCCAACAATCTGAAGACAATAGACTGTTCGGCGAATCAGCAGGTACATTTGTCTCGCACGAGTCTTGAACAGCCTTGAAGTTGGGTTATGATGCTCTTATTATTAATTTGTTTTGCCCGCTACTCTCAACGTACCTCGTACGTTTGTACGCTGAAAACCAGTTTCTTAGCATATAGGGTTACCGGCCGGTTGGCACGGCATCGGCACTACACCGCGTAATACTCAAAGCCTTCGCCATAGTACACACTTAAACTTAAGGCAGAAGCAGCAATAAAGAAAGGGAATGTCTTTGGTTTTAACTGGCGCGGTTATGGTCAAAAGCGCTATACCGCCTGAAACATCAGCCGAATTTTCTAATCTGCATGGATCTCAAAACCGGATTGGATCTTACCCCCAGAAGAATCGCAGCTTGTTTGACCACTCTGTTTTGCTTTTTCACCAAAATATAACTTTTATCAGTAATAAACGTTCTATTTGTATTTTTTTTTAAAGAGAATAACAATGATTGTCGAATGGTCTAAAGAGTGTACATTTAAGTCACCATTAACAAACAAACAAAAAAAAAACCAACTCTTTATGTCTCTCGGACATACTGAAGAATTCTTTCCAGAGATGAAGAAATGGAATTTGTTCGAAAAGCCGAGGGACAAGCAAATAAAATATGTTCGTCTTGTGGAATCTTGGAAACGATCTGAAGTACTGATTGCTAATATCCGCCAAAAGAGACGAAATGCAGGAACTTGGTGATATAGAGTTTTGTAGAGACAAGATACAATAAGAGCTTGTCAACAGTAAATGGTGAAGAGATTATGCGTAAAAGCTTTGCAAAAACCTTAAAAGGTTCAAGGACTACAAATTTGGACTGGTGATACACGAGGGAGCCCGGGACTTTAACCATTATTTATGAATTTGGTATTTGGTTTACCCGAAAAAGGTACATCGGAGCGATCGGCCAGTTAGATTTCGAATCGATTCGCCAGTCCGATCAAATATTTTATGGAGAAAGCGTAAGTTTAATGGGCCGTTCGAATTCAGTCTGCATTGATTTTTGGTAAAAGATCCGATAGTAATCATTATTAACTGCAGAGGACCTTCAATTCTGTCCATCCAAATGTCCACAGAAAAAATTATCTTTACTGTATTTAATTTTCCAGTGTTACAAATCGTTCATTTTATTAAATGCGACAATAACGATAGAGCTTATTTTAAATTATAAATGATTTTCGGGATACACTAAAATTGTGGGACCACTTCCAAAAAGGGGATTAAAAACATGACCGTCTTAAAATGTTGATAACTCTGACAGATATAAGCGAATTGGAATCTTTTATAGACCATTGGAAAGCTTATAAAATTTGCCGCGAAATGGTCCTATTTAAACATTTTTTTGATAAATAGAAACGGAGATTCAATGCGATAAAAACAGGTGATTTTTTCGTTTTTTGTGAATTTTCAGTGTTCAAATTTGGTGGGCTGCATTTTCTAGAAAAGTAATTGGAAATATTTGCTATTGAATTAATTTAAACCTTGAACTATTAGCTTTAAAATAAGCCAAAGAAAATTAAAATATCTTGACTGGTTCAAAAGTTATAAGGAAATGTATATACAGAACAGAACGCAACAATTCCTATGTTTCATCCCCTCTCGGTCTATTTGTCATGTCATAACTTTTGAACCAGTGAAGATATTTTAATTTTCTTTGGCTTATTTTAAAGCTAATAGTTCAAGGTTTAATTTAGTATAATTTCAAAATTTTGCCATTACTTTTCTAGAAAATGCAGCTTACCAAACTTAAACAATCAAAATTCACAAAAAGCAAAAAATCCACTTGTCCTTATCACATTGAATATCCGTTTCTATTAATCGAAAAAGCTTTAAGATAGGACCATTTAACGGCAAATTTTATAAGCTTTCCAATGGTCTATAAAAACTTTAAATTTGCTTATATCTGACTGAGTTATCAACATTTTAAGATTGTCATGTTTTTTATCCCATTTTTGTAAGTCCCACAATTTTGGCCGGTAGTGTAAATGTTATGTTTGTTGACTAAAGACATTTTTCAATTTTTTGACATTTTTCTATAGGGATAGCAAATGACTTTTCATGGTATATCCTTGGCCATATACGATATCAATTTACTTGTCGACTTCAAAATATCAGTATGGTAATATCTTTATGAGTGGACCACCTTTTTTCACAACAACAAATTTTGTTCAGTTAAGAAGATTTAAAAATTCCTATAGTCCGTTAGATATAGTTATTGTCCACATCTACAAGCTATACACATCTACATTTTTTTTAGCTTTAGCCAAAATTGTTTAAACCCATTTTCCTAACCGATGATTTTTGACAAAATAACATTATCTGTATCCATGAGCGGTTCATCCGCTAAAATCCCCTAAAATATTATTTTGAATATTTTTCGTTGTTATTTTTTACAGATAACTTTAAATAGGCCACATGAGAGTTTGTGTCGAAATCTCTTATTTCTTCAGAGAGACCAATTGCTTTATGAAACGTTTATCCAGAAAATCCTCAAGAAATAATAATTTATTATTCTTGTATTATTTTACGATTTTATATTATCTCTGCAAACTTAAAGTTGAAGTAAGACATATAATTGATCAGTGGGTGTCTATTTCATGGAAATTTGAATGTAAAAACATTATGGTGGAAGCCGCAGAATATTTGCAACCCAATAAAGCGGATGTTTCTCCAAAGTTTTATGATTGTATGGCACTTTTTATTTTCCTTATTTAGATTTCTTATTTAGTTTCTTATTTAGTTGCGGATGGCTGAATCTTGTTAGTTGGATCATGGCCTTATCGTAGTAGATTTCAATTAAGCGTGCGCCATAATGTTTCTTGGGTACAAAGCGTGGGTGTAGCGCGTGCCGTCTGTTCCTTGGACCAATGGGATACACGCTACAACCTGCCCACACGAAAATCTTTCAACATTTTCTCTTCCATCGAATAATAATCGGTCAAAGAAAGTGATTCTTGATTTGTTCTCCAGAGACTTAAGAGTATGTTTCTAAAAGGATGACACACACATAAATCATTTAAAACGCTGTTCGCGTTTTTATATTTGTCTTCCATAGATGGATTCACTATGTTAGGGTCTTAAAAACTATTTTTATAACTGTTACGAATCAGATTTTTAAGCAGATAAAAGGATTTTTCAATTCGTTTCAAGATTAATTCTAATGTATGAGATGTTTTATTCAAATTAAATTTTCTGTAAGTGTCAATAAAGTTGGAGTAATATTTTATGAATGCATATTATATATTAAAAAGTAGGATGATGACATCAATCACAGTCGGAGGTTGATGATTTTTTTTACTTGGATTACTTTTTAAAAAGTTGTGTCAATGCTGTAAATAATATAAAAATAAGTTTACTATCTTCAAGATAGATATGACGTTTGAGTCTGTCAAATATTGACACAGCTAATGCAGCTGCAGAAAATAACACACTCTTCAGTTCTTATCGATTGTCTGAAAATTCGCATGTCTTTGGATGCAATCGTTATCAGGTGGATAAGTAAGAAGGTAACATATTTACAAGAGTTACTCGACTAGTATAGTAGAGATTAGATAACTTGGCGTCTTAATTTTGCTATTGACACACAATAATAATTTTTCATTTTAATCAAGTCTGGAATAGCAAATTACTTTTGTAAGGTTCCTTTGTCATATGAGATATCAATTTAATTGTCGACTTCAAAATATCAGTATGGTAATATCTTTATGAGTGGACCACCTTTTTTCACTACAACCAATTTTGTTCAGTAAAGAAGATTTAAAAACTCCCATAGTCCGTTAGATATAGTTGTTGTCCACATCTTCAATCTACACACATTTTTATTTTCTTTAGCTTCAGCCAAAATTGTTTAAACCTATTTCCCTAACCGATGATTTTTGACAAAATAACATAATTTGTTTCCACGAGTGGACCATCTGCTAAAATTCCCTAAAATGAAGTAGCTTTATAAAATTTTTACCCAGAAAACTTTATCAATTTTTCTATTATAAACAAAAAACCAAATCCAACCTTAGAAAATATAAATGACTTGGAGAAATGAAGAGAGGAGTAAGAAAAAGAGAATATGAAGAAAATCTGAAGAGATAGAAAGAAGATATGAGCATAAAGATAGGATCGTGATTCCTCTCATTCGAAGCGCTAAATTTGGTAAGACCGCTTACTAATCGCAGGCAATTCTTCTTGCGCGGCGGTTTTGAAGATTGAAGACGCCTAATTTGCGTCGATGAAACGAAAAAGCTTCGGGCGTCCATATTAGGATGGTCTGTGCCTTTTAGAGTCTTTCAACTGATGAAGATCGGTGATGAAGGACAATACTATCTTTTTTGTGAGTGTTAAGGATGAATTTTCATAAAATTGGAATAATTTTCAATGAGACATGTATACTGTTATTCAGGTTTGTTTATATTTTAAAGATGAAAAAAGAAGATTGTATACTTTGTAAGAAAAATGCTAATTTTGACAAAATCCGACGATAATGATCACATTAATAGTACAAATTAGTTTCTAAATATAAATTTTAATTAACTTGCTTTTTTAGCAAATAAATTTGCTATCTTGTAACTTTCTCGAGAAATGAAAATCTTAAAAATATAGTCAACTCGAGAGTCTCTCATTAAATGTAGAAGTAAGCTAAATTAATTAAAAAATAATTCCGTTAGGCTAGCTGGCCTTGCATATTCATGAAAGAATTGCAAAAAGGAAAAAAATAATTTAAAACTGATTTTTTGTATTTATTACATCATTAATGATTTTAAATCTTTATATTATTGTCACAGGGCTACTAAAGGACTTGCAGATTGAAACAAGTAAAAAAAAGTGAGTAAATAGTGAGTTCTTAAGTAAAAAAAGAGAGAAAGTAGTGAATTGTTTATTAAAAGAGTGAAGAAAGTGAGTGTCTAAAAAATTTTAAAATTCATGAATGCCTTTCAAATTTAAAGAAAATAATTCAAAAATGGCAAAAATAATTGAAATTTGAGAAAAAAATGTAAAATGACAAAACTAATTAAAAAGTTGATTAAAAATCAAGAAATGAAGACAAAAATTGAAACAAAATAATTGAAAATTGAAAAGTTGAAAAAATAATTGAAATTAGAAGAAAATAACTGAAGAATGACAAAATAATTGAAATTTAAAAAAGAACAATTTCAGACTGATGTGAAAAATTAAAATTTTGATTACAATAATTGAGATATTGACGAAATAATTAAAATGTGAAGAAACTAATTTAGAGAAGAAAAATATGTAGCATATTGTCTTAGCCAAAAAATGTATTTTTTTTTTTGGTTTTGTTGGAGTTTTTAAGCAATTTTTGAAATTATCAAAAAAATTATACTAGCCAATCTAGTTATGGAATTTTTTTTGGACCACGTTCAGAAATTTGTGGAGCTAACCATTCATTTATACCAATCTCAATAAAATTAACTTCAAGAATTAATTTTATTAAATGAATTATAAATTTAATTAATTTATTAAGTATCTTAAGGAGGGTGGTGACCGTAAAATAACCTCAAACGAAGTAATGCTTTTTAACTTAAACAAAAATATAATCAAATTTAATTTTATACAAATTTGAAAAATCTAGTTGTACAATTGTCAGAAAAAATAGATTTAGCCTAAATTTGTTGTCAAATAATAATTATTTAACATTTTGTGTTTTTTCTTTCAGCTCAAAGAAAAATCGCATTTTTTATCAAATTTTGATAAACAATAGCTTATTTTACTCTTTAAAATTTGTTCTACACTCGTAATCATTTTAATATTATTAAAAATTTGTTGTTAAAAATTATTAAATAAATAAAATTTGTATTGTTTATATTTTTTTAACAACAAATTTTTAATAATAGGTATTAAAATGATTACGATTGTAGAGAAAATTTCAAAGAGTAAAATAAGCTATTGTTTATCAAAATTTCATAAAAAATGCGATTTTTCTCTGAACTGAAAGAAAAAACACAAAATGTTAAATAAAAATTGTATAAAATTAAATTTGATTATATTTTTGTTTATGTTAAAAACCATTTCTTAGTTTGAGGTTATTTTACGGTAATGACTTTTTAAATCATTTTTTTACTCTTAATAACTATTTTATAATATTCTTCAATTAAAAGCTATAAATATATAAATAGGTATATATAAATATATGTAGAAAAAAGGTGAAAAATGACAAAAATAAATGTAGTTTAAAAAAAAATGAAAAATATCAAATATATTTCGAAAATGGAGAAAAGAATAAAAAAAGTAATACATTAACTGAAAATTTTTATAAAATAATTGAAAAATTAACGATTTAATTGAAATGTGAAGAAACTAATGATATAAATAATTAAAAACTGGTGTAAAAGTTAATAAATTCATGCGACAATAATAAAAAGATTGAATGAAATTACATTTAAAGAAAATAATTCTAAAATGTCAAAAATATTTTAATAATGAAAAAAATATTTTATGTAATAAATAAATAAGTAATAATAAAAAATAATTGTAATTTAAGAAAACTAATTGAGAAATGATAGAAGAATTGATAACTGGTGTAAAAAATTAAAGATTTGAAGACAATACTTGAAAAATGGACAAAATTGAAAACTGGTGTAAGAATTGAAAAAATTGAAAAATTGAAAAAAGTATTAGAAGTTTGAGGAAAATAATTGAAATTTGAAGAAAAGAATTGAAGCTTGAAGAAAGTAATTGAAATTTTAAGAGAATAATTAAAAAATGTCAAAAAAATTTAAATATGAAGAAAGCAATTAAAGTTTTAAGAAAATAATTGAAATTTATAGAAAATAATTGAAAAGGTGTAAACATTAATAAATTCATATCAATATTAAAAAGAATGAAAATAATAAATGGTGCTGAAGTGCCCAATGTTTTTCAGAAACGAAAAACATTTTTTTTATTCTACTTGAAATTTTATCGTTAATTGTTGTTAATTATTCATAAAATTATCTAAAAAAGAGAACTAAAAATAATTTTAAAGGTTTTATTTAACAGAAACATTGTTAAAAAGTTTGTTAAAAATCCTATTCTTTTTGTTCGTATCTTAGAAACGTTGTGCCCTTCACAGTCGTTTAAATAATTTAAATTTAAAAAAAAAATAGTTGAAAACTGATGTAAGAAATTTAAAAATTCATGACAATAAAAAAATACAATAAAAAAATTTAAATTTGTAGAAAACAATTCTAAAATGGCAAAAATAGTAGAAATATGAAGAAAATAATCAGAAAATGTCAATAACACTTGAAAATTGAGAAAAGTACTTTAACCCTTTACGGTACGAATTTTTCGAAAACAGAAAAAAACACCTTTTCTGGCATAAACATTAACTTGACAACCCAAAGAAATAAAAAATACCGAATTTAAAGAAACAAAAATTTTCGACATTTTTAAATTTATATCTCGTAAACTAACAATGATAATGTCCATCATAATAGGTGTTTGGGATCGGAAATTGACTGGAGAGAACAGAAAAAAATTGGCGTTTTCATAAAATGAAGGGTACTTAAATTATACAGAAAAAACCAAAAATTCAAGTTGGGACTTTCAGCGTTCCACCATACAGCAAAGGGTTAAAAATGACAAAAATAGTTGAAAAGAGTTGTAGAAATTATATAAATAGTAATAAGCCCTGCTGTTATCTATTTGAAATAATTGCATTGTACTAATGTTCTAGAGAAGAAAAGATCAAAGTCATTGAACTAATTGCGCTGTTGCGGCTTTTCTTAGTGACAGTCGGAAAAAAGAAGTCTATGAAAGTTGCATTATTCGATAAAAAAACACAATTTCTTGAGAGTCATAGAATACAAAACGTGCAGAACGAAATATTGTCGAGGTGATTGATGCTTTACTCTGGTAAGGTGTTTTTAATCGATAAAATTGTTTTGCTTTGATTTACAAGGTAGAGATTGTTTTGCACTTTCGTAAAATATTCAGTGCGAACTATAATTAAATTAATGAGCGAAAAATGGGTAGGTTCGGAAGCCGAAAATTCAGCGAGTTGGGTTCCGCCCATTAATCTGGCCACGCTAGGTGCCTAATTGCTTATATTACAAAAATCCAATCTTCTTCGTGATACTGCGCTGCTCAAGTATATAGGCATCTATACACTTTCTTCAACAAAACAGTTACTTTCAAAAACGCCAGCTATTAGAAACAATTAGATATGCATCATAGACGGTAGACAATGATATCTTATACATGGATACAAGATTTCCATTGTTTACCATAATGGCGTACTTCCAACAAATGAAAATTTATTTTCCAATTTATCTTAAATTACAACTTATATTCACAAAATTAGTAACACAAGTCTGTAGTTTAAAAGGACAAAAATTAAATTTTTTTTTAAAATTACTTGGTGTCAAACTTAAATGTTGTTATAAACATTATTGTTCAGATAAAAATTGAATTTAATTCAATGAGATTATTTTTTGTGGTAACTATAAAACGTCACTGATTTTACAACCATTTTTTTTATAGAGGTGGTAAATTCGTTAGTAACTCTACAGAAACCGTAGCAGTTTTTGTATCCTGAAGAAAAACCAATTAAAAGTTGAAAATTGTAACTATTGAATTATATTGTGATAATTATATGTTTAATTCTTTATTACGACGTTTCTCAAAAGTTTTTATAGCTCCGACTGAGATATATAGTTAATGTGTTATACCTGAGGTAATTTTTTAAAATTCAGAACTGTTGTATTACGATTAACGACGATTGTTATGAGTAATTGTACGTATAGAAAATCGTGATCCTAATGACTGGAAACGCTGTAAATCACACATGCGGCCATTAATATTCATGAGATCAATGCGTCACGGATCTTTTTATTTGAGGACTATAAAAGCAATTTTGTTGTGTCAATTACTCTTAAACGAAAAGGTACAAAAATATTGAGACACTGACATTTTGACCAAAATTCAATTAACAAAATGTGTCATCAATCCATTGAATGTAGAATTTTTAAAAGAGGTCGCTGATTGGACGGTAATATTTCCGGAAAGATTACCAGCCAATCAGATGGCTCTTCTAGAGGAATTCTACATTTCGTGTGTTGGGCAAATGTACATTCTGGAATTTTTGTATTTGGGAAGTTTAAGACTCTGATAAACACAGTTTCGGTTAGTTAAATGATCGAACAAATTCAGTGAAAAAAATTGCAAAAAATAATTGGAATTTAACAAACTAATTGCAAATTTTGCAAATTAATTGAAAAACAAAATGAAATCAATTAAAAATTTGGGAAAATAATTTAAAAATTCATAGAAATGTTTTAAAAATAAAGAAAACAATTTAAATTTGTGAAAATTACTTGAAAATCTTAAAAATAAATTGAAAAAAATTGAATAATGAAAAACAAGGTAAAATAATTCAAAATTAAAAAAACAATGATTAAAAATTGAGATAAATAATATACAATTGAAAAAAATAATTAAAATTTCAGAAAATAATTGAAAAAATTACATAATAGGTATATATTTAAATAAAGGAAAGTAAAAGAAAATTTCAGAAAAACACAACTTTCAGAAGTTTATTGAGAAAAAAAAGAAAATAATTAAAAATTAGAAGCAGTTCAAAAAATATGTAACGCTTTTTTGGATCTATTTTGACCCCCCCCCCTCCCCCATAAGCATTACGTATTTTATTAATATCCCCTTAGAGAAAATAAATGAAACAAAATAAACATAATTTAAAATTAAAGAGAATACTTTTTAATTAAACAGAAATAATTTAAAAGTTTTTGGAAATTACGGAAAAGAACGAAAGCAATTGAAAATTGAAGAAAATAATATAAAAAATTATATAAATAATTAAAAATTGAATGAAGTACCAAATTAAAATGTCAGATATAAATAGTTTAAAATTTTGGAAATTATAAAAGAAATGAAAAAAATTGAAAGTTAAAGGATATAAATTTTGGAAAATAATTGAAAAATGATTTTATAATTAGAAACTTGAAGAAAATAATTGAAAAATGATACAAACAATGATAAGATGTAAAAAATAAATCACATTTGAGTGAAATAATTGAAAAAATTACAGAATTCTTATTTAAATAGAAAAAAAATAATTGTAATTTCAGAAAAATACATGAAGATCTTAGAAATCAATTGAAAAAAATGGGAAAAACTGAAAATAAGAGAAAAGAATTGATAAAAGATAAAAATAGATGAAATTTACGATAATTATTAAAAAAATTTGGAAATTATGAAAACAAATTAAAATAATTAAAAATTGCAGAAGATAATTGAAATTTTAGAAAAATCTTAGAAAATAATTTTCGAAAATGAGAATAGTAATTGAAAAATCATAAAATTTATTCAAAATTGATAAAATAATTGAAATATGCTAAAAATAATTTAAATATGAAAGATTAAAAACAGTAAATAAAATTTGAGAGAATTAATTGAAAAAATCATAGAATATATGTTTAAAAAAGAAAACAATCACAACATTACTTAAAAATTTTAATTAAAGAGAATAATTAAAAAATTGCAGAAATAATCGAAAATTGATGAAAATAAGAATTGAAATTTCAGATAAATAATTGAAATTTTTGAAAATTATGTCAAAAAAATTTAAAAAATTTAAAATCGGAGAACATAATATAAAGTTACAGAATTTGATTTGAAGCAAGAGAAAATAATTGAAAAATCGTTTAAAAAATTAAAAATTGAAGACAATAATCTAAATTTGAAATAATAACTGAAAATTTAGGAAGTTAATTGAAAAATAATAAAAATATTAAAAGATGGTGAAAATAACTTCAAAATAATAAAAAGAATTGAAAACTGAACAAAATAATTGAAAATTGAGATATATACCTGAAAGTTCAGTAAATTAATTCAGAAATTATGGAAGTGATTAAAAATTGAAAATAATAATTGCAAAACGACAAAAATAATAGTAAATTAAAAAAATTAATTTAAATTTGCGACGTATTATATAAAATTTAGGAATAAACAATTAAATTATTCAATGTCATGGCAAAAATAATTAAAATTGTAAAAGTGACTGAGAAATTAATTGAAATTTGAGGAAGGTAAATATAAGATTTAGGGAAATAATTGAGTAACAATTAAAATAATTAAGAATTGTAGAAAATAGTTGAAAAATGGTAAAAATAGTATAAAATTGTATTTTAAGTAATTGAAATCCTGATAGAAAAGAGTGATTAAAAATTGAAGAAATTTTAAAATCACTTCAAATTTAGTATTTTGAATCGTGGATAACATTTAATCAATGCAGGTTTACATTAACTGAAATTTGAAGAAATTAAAATTGCTATAAATTTAAAATTTCAGAGTTTTAAAAAGATGAAATATACTTAAAATTGTAAAAAAAAGAACATATTGTGTCAGATGTGCACAGAACGAATGAATGAATTAAAGTTGTAATTTATTATATAAAATTGGAGCCCCATTTTCCTTTTTGCCCTAGGGCCCTTGGTCTCCCAGTTACGCCACTGAACAAATAATAAATCTAATGAATACAATTATTAAGAAATATATATATTAAACTTTCCGAATACAAAAATTCTAGAATGAGCATTTGACCGTTACACGGAATGTAGAATTTCCATAAGAGCTCACTGATTGGCCAGGAATATTTCCGGAAAGATTACCAGCCAATCAGATAGCTTCTTTAGTAACTCTACATTCTGTGTGTTGAGCAAATGTACATTCTGCAATTTTTGTATTTGGGAAGTTTAAGTCTCTGAGTAATACAGTTTCGGTAAGTTAAATGTTCGAACAAATAATGAATCTAATAAATATAATTACTAAGAAATATATTATCTTAAATTACCTAAACACAAAAGTTCCAGAATAAGCATTCACACGATATACGGAATGTAGAATTTCTAAAAGAGTTCGCTGATTGGCTGGTTACATTTCCGGAAAGATTACCAGCCAATCAGATAGCTCTTTTAGAAACTCTACATTCCGTGTGTCGAGCAAATGTAGATTCTGGAATTTTCGTATTTGGGAAGTTTAAAACTCTTATAAATACAGTTTCAGGAACTTAAATATTCGAATAAATAAATTTCCGTCTATTGCATATTCTGTCAATTCAGTTTTTATCATATTGTGAGCTTCCCAAAAGCTTCTCGACCGGCATCACTAGTTTCAGAGAAACTGTTTTGTGTTCTTTACTTTAAGGTTTAAATAAAAAGTATATGGACTTTGAAAACCAAAAACCGTTTTTTGGGTCTCCATTTGAACCCATTTTTTATTTGAAAAAATAAAAAATTTCACGTTTAGGATAAAAGCTTGATGGATATTGTTAATTTTGATTCCTATACCAAATTTTTGTTTTAGTTTAATCACAATCTTGTGCATTCTCAAACGAGGTCTTAAACATCTAAAACGTCCCAAAAGTCCTAGAGAAATATATTTTAACAGCCTACCATGGAACATTTTTGAATCTTTATTTCGATTTCTCCAGAAGATATGTTCTAACCACTTGATTCAAATAAAATGTCTCAAGAATGTGTTCCTCAACCCATAAGGTACACAATATATTTTCTAATAAATTTGCATCACGGAGTAACTTAGGAATTTTCCTGAACACTTGGTTTTTCTATTATTTACTCATAGAAACTAAGACTCGTCTAACGGGTTTCCGTTGTAGAATGTGTAAGTGTATTCCTAGTCAAGTTTCGCTCTCTCTCCGATAGGTGATGCTGGACATGGTTCTCAATCCTTTACGAAGGCCGACGACCTCAAGGTAGTAGAGGTAAACACATTGAGAAGAAGATGCCTTTTTCCGAACGTCTTCTACGCTGGACCCGACACCCAACTATACAGTTTCCTTCTATAATCACGCAAGCTTCCCAGTGTCGTAGATTTGATGATTTAAGCCACTTGGAAGAAAGTAATTTAAACTAGAGAAAGGAACTGTAACTTTCAAGTTTTCACCTTTCAGGATACATATATAAACGGACAAAATTCACAAAATGCTTCAATTTATTTGTCTCACTTTTTCAGAATTGGTCAAAAAATGATTCAATTGATGGCTAGAAGGTACTTAAGTCATTAAAGACAGAAGGAGTCATTAGTGGTACGTCAATATCTCTGTTCAATTAATGAGCCGTTGAATGGGGACCGCCTTAATTATAAACCAGATGAGTTCGGAAGTCTCTACTTCCGGTGAATTGAACGAGTATGGTCAAATTTTTGCGGAACTTTTTTGTGGTACGGTAAAATGAAAAAGTACCGGATCTTGGTGAAGGAGGCAAGTCGTGGGGAAGTCGTGATTTTTTTAAGAGAAGTGGTTCGTGCCGTGAAGGGTCGATTTCCGGTCCCCCAGTGTCTCGCGCCATTGGTCAAGAGACAGCTTAGCATTTCTTGGAGACTGGTGGATACTTTTTCTGGATTCTTGGCACTCCAATATTTGCAGTGTCGAGGCAAACTTTAGACTTATTGTCAGGACAAACTTCACGATCATCTCTCGCTCACTCTCATTGGCCAATCTCTGTACAAATATTGAAGAGATGTCTTTTAAGAAATTCTTGAAAGGTACTTACAATCAACTTAAACGATGACAGAAATGATTGATTATCATTTCTAATTTGGTTATGAGTTTGTTTTATAATGAAATTGTCAATTGAGTAAAGAAAAAAAAAAAATTTAAATACAGTTTTTCTGTGAATAAGTAGTAGACAAAATTGGAATAAATGGAAAAATAGTAGCTTTGAAGAAAGAAGTGTAATTAGAAGAAAATAAATGAGTAGAAAGACGTGAAATTGACTAGATTATTGAGGACTCTTGATTGAAGGACGAAGAAGCATAATTAATCAGAAGAAGAAGAAAGAAAGAAAAAGGAATGCAGAGTTGAAAATACAGGGAAATTTAATTTTAAAAAGTGTAAAAGAAGTAGAAAAATAAGGAAATGCAAGAAATAATGAAAAAGAAATATGAGTAAGTCAATTAAGGAAAGAAAAATACTTGTTAAATGGTAAAAAAAAAATAAAAACATTAACGGTTGATTAATTTAAAAACGAGATATTCAAGCGAAGAAAAAGGGACAATAGTGAAAAAATGAATTATTAATTGCAAGCAGAGGAAATAAGGGGTAGAAGAATAAAATAAAGTTCAATTAAAGATAGAAAAAATATAAAGGCAACATAAATAATAAAAGATTTCGTTGTTCAAGGATTTGTTAACCTTATCAGGGTGAATTTAAATTTAAAAATTAAGTTGTCTCAATTTGTCAACTCTTTAAAAAAATACAAACGAACACCTAGAATTGCAAAATTCTTAGTAATTTAAAATTCGGTAACATTCTCGAGAATATAACCGAACATATTTTCCTTCCGGAGAATTTAGGAGAATTTTCTATGTTTGAATGAGCTCTACTATTTTGAAACCCAAACAATTTATTGAAATAATAATGGATAATTAGTTTCTACATCTTATGTTATCAAGAATTGTAAATATTTTTAATATAATATTTAAAAAAATAATGTCAAATTTTGAAAATTAATTGAAAAAAAAAATAATAAAAACAATTAAAATTGTCGAAAGTAATTTAAAAAATCATAGAAATGTTTTAAAATTAAAGAAAATAATTTAAATATGAGAAAAATACTTCAAAATCTTAGAAATAAAAAAAAATAATAATAATGCAAAATTTGAGAAAATAATTAAAAATTGAAAAAATGCTTGAAATTGAGAATAATGATTAAAAATTTAGAGAATGAATTCAGAAATGACGGAAATGATTAAAAACTTAACAAAATAATGAAAAATTTACATAATATATTTTAAATAATGGAAAACTAAAGAAAATTTTAGAAAAATACTGGAAACTTTTAGAAGTTAATTGCAAAAAAAAAAGAAAATAATTAAAATTTAGAGAAAATAAATGAAAAAAGTTAAACATAATTTGAAATTAAATAGAACAATTTTTAATTTAAGAGAAATAATTGCAAAAACACATAATACATAATATAGGTACTTAAAATACAAGAAAATTATATATATAATTGAAAAATGAATAGAAAAAGAAAATTTTAGATAAATAATTAAAAAATTTAGAAATTATGGAAAAAATTGAAAATGAAAGAAAATAATGGAAATATTGGAAAACTAATTGAAAATCTTAGAAAACATTTTTTAAAAATAAGAATAATTAAACATTTTTAAAAATAATTGAAGTATAATGAAAAAAAATTTTAATTTTATAAAATAATTGAAATATGATGAAAATAATTAAAATTTCCGATAAATAATTAAAATTTTTCAAAATTATCAAAAAGAATGAAAATAATTAGAAAATCGTTCAAAAAGTAGAAAATTAAAGTCAATAATCTATATTTGAAATAATAACTAAAAATTTAGGAAATTAATTGAAAAATAATTAAAATAATTAAAAGATAGAGAAAATAATTGCAAAATGATAAGATGAAATAAATATTGAACAAAATAATTGAAAATTGAGATATTTATTTGAAAGTTTAGCATATTAATTCAAAAATAATGAAAATGATTAAAAAGTGAAGGCAATAATTGCAAAATGAAAACAATAATGGTGAATTAAAAAAGTAATTACCTTCTGCAATAAATAATATGAAATTTTGCTATAAATAATGAAAGTGTTTTATTGTCGAAAAGAAAATAATCAAAAATAAAAAAGTAATAGAAAAAATTTTAAAAAATAATTGAAATTTGCGAAAGGCAGATTTGAGATTTAGGGGAAAAAGTGAAAAGCAATGCAGATATTGAAAAAATTGCAGAAATTAATTGGAAAATGATAAAAACAGTTGAAAAATGTAGTATAAGTAATTGAAATCATAAGATTTATTAAATATTTCAGAAATTTTTAAATCACTTCAAATTTATTAAATTTAAACAGTGGATTAATTAAACATTTAATCAATGCAAATTCAAATTAACAGAAATTTGAAGAAACTAACATTGATAGGTATAAATTTAAAATTTGAGAACATTTTGAAAAGGTGACCTAATTTGATAAATAAATAAAAAATCTAAATTCGCATGATATAAATTCTTGATTAGAATTTTTGTCGGTTATATATTCTCGTACTTCGTGATTTTGACTTCTGCTTTGTTTTGATACAGCAGCGCTAATACGCGGAGATATTCGGTACTAGGTATGCAGTTCTGAAATAATGCCTTTGAAATTTCAGAAATCTACTTTACCGATACGCGATAAGTACACAGCATGGTAATAAAGTTTTACTTGTGTAAGGTTGAAAAAATTTCTACTTTATCTACAGCACTGAGTTTCAATCGATACACAGTTGATAATCAAAACAAAAACATTACATAATTTAAATTTTACCGACTAAATCTAGCGAGTTTCTCAGATCGAGATAGACAAGCTACAAAGAACTAGTGAAAGTGAAAGTGTCTATGAGCATTATGAAACAAGAATAAATTAATAATGTTTATGCACTTTTAATTTCTTTATGTTTTCAGTCTGTTTATTTCTGGTGCACAGGATATTATTTTTTTTTATAACTTACATGAAACAATCATTTCTTTTTTGTAAATATAATTTTTTACCGCGAAATTAAACATTGTTTTAGAAATTAAATTTTAATAATATGCATAGTATATATGTAAACCGTATTTAATTTTTAAATCAAAGTTGAGAAATACCAGAACATTTAAAAGTCCCGTTTTGAAAACAACACAGTGAAATAACAGGAAATATAATCGCTTACTGTGATATTCTGGAGATTTAAAAAAAAAAGACACTACATATTAGGGACATGGAAATAACCACGTGCTGACTTATGTTTCATTGTATTTGGTGGAATCTATTGTAATGCACAATCTTATTTGACTTTTTGGCTTATGATATATGCACAGGTAAAGGTAGGGCGATACGCATGAGCGCTTCTAACTTGAAGGAAGCAAGACGGCAATCTTAGGCATATTCTACACACGACACGACTTGTTCTGCCATGCAAATGATGGAAGAAGTTTCTTTGATTTCATTTTATAACATTTTTCGAATTTTATATAAGGTTGTAAATTTTTTAGGACATAAATAGAAGGATTTTTAAGAACTTTTTTTTCTGAAGTTTTAATATGGAATGAAGTAAATGTTTTTAATTACATGTCTTTAAGTATATTAGTAACTATTAAAAAATGAAATAGCGGTTTTTACAAAATGTTGCCATAATCCCTTCACAGAGGGCGCAACTTAATACTGACTTTTAAAAAATGGTGGACATCATAAGTCAGGAACCGTTTGACCAATTTTAAAAATTCTTGTTTCGTTAGGTTCTTTGGAAGTTGTTCCAGGTACTGAAGCTTTAATTTAAAAAAAATGCAAAAATAAAGAAAATAGCTGGCTTTTTACTATAAAAAAGACCTTTTTTCGCTCTTAAATCATTCACAAAATCCATAATGATGATTATTATTGGTAAATTAGAGCTTTAGTACCTGAAGAAACTTCTAAAGAACCGAATGAAACAAGAATTTTTAAAATTGGTCAAACGGTTCTTGAGTTATGATGTCTACAGTTTTTTTAAGTCACTATTAAGTTGCGCGCTCTGAAGGGAATAATCTCTCCTATGATGATAATTGAAAACATTTTTAACAAATTCTTGTATTTAAATGAATTTTTTCTGAAAAACAAAACAAATACTAACTTTATAATTAATGGTCAGCAGATCGAGAAAAAGCTGCAGTTGCCAAATGGGAAATTTAAGACACGCGAAATATTGACCAATATTAAGAGACAATCAAATATTAGGGGAATTAAGCTACACACAAGATTGGATCTATGTTGGTATAAACTTTAGTGTGTTGCAATAATTGACATTGACAATATTGACCCAATAATTTTCCAAGTATGGCTTCACTTATCTTTCTCGCAAGTGAGTTGAACTAGTGAATATATATAAGAGGACCCTTTGCCTTTACTCAGAGTACCTTTAACCAACGTTGACTAATTATTGGCCTAATCTTGGTTTTCCAATAATGAATTAAGTGGAAGCAAAGGCTCCTCTTATAAATTCAGTAGCTCAACTCACTTGTGAGAAAGGTAGTAGAATCGTGTTTGGAAAACTATTTTCCAATTCGGCAACATTAAGAACGTAAATTTAGATTGAATCTATTTCCATTTAAATTTTAAATGCTCGTAACTTCGTTAAACAGTAATTTTTATCGAAAATTAAAAATACATTTTCTTTTGTTTTTCATATTTTTAGCGGCTATTAAATCTACAATATTTGCAAATAATGGATTTAACCTTTAGATAAAAAATCAAAACTTGACTTACTGAGGAAAGTCCAGGTAACACTTATCATGATATAGATATGATTGGCATGTTGTGATAAGAAACATTTTAAATTATATTTTTGTTACTCTTTAGTAATGTGATGATTATGCACATCGTTTTACATAATAATTATGCAATTTTTTCAGGTTAATAATCTGCTACTGTTAAAGCCTCAAAAACTGAAAAAAATCAAATCCACTTTTCGGTATTTAATAACTTACTCATGGATTTCCTTTTTATGTTACACTAATCTTAAATACTTGTAGCATAACTTATAACCTTTACACAAATAAAAAGTATTGTTTAATTTAAATTTTTGACAAAATTATAACTTTATACATAACCTCCAAATACATAGAAGAGCACCGGGAGCTTAGGATGTTCGAGAGTTCGAGATAGCAAATCGATTAATTCGATATTAATCTGGAGTCTGCGCAGAACGTTTTTAAATATATATATATATATATATATATATATACTCTTATAGTTGTTTCTGGTATAGAAATGTTTTTCAGTATAGTGATGTTACAAAATTGCTTGGTTCGCAGCTTGTCACAAGTTCGTCATTCACAAAAAGAAAAACACCACAAGTGTATTGTTCTCATATCTATTTCTTGAGCTGGATTAAATAGGTGACTAAAAGCACCTATCAAAGAGCAAAAAGCATTTTTTATCTATTTCATATCGGATTGTTATTTTTTATTCTTCAACCAAGTCAGTGATTACTAATATGCCAATGTGCATATTCTCATGTCAGCAATGTAACAATAGATACAACTGTTTTAGTTCGATTTTTATTAAGGGTATGTGATGAAAATGTGAAGTCACTGGAAATGACCTAACCTCAAAATGTAACTGGCAATTTTACGAATTTCAAGCTTAGGCCAAATAGTCGCTAAATCACAAAAACTGCATGCCTGTACCTGTATCAATAATACAATGGTCGATCTAAATATGACCCTGCCTCGGATTTATTTTTTCTCACTGAAGTAATTCTACAAAGTTTCGCGACAAACTATTTAGTAATGGTATTACTAATATAATGGTCATATGCCATATGGGGTCAAAATGACCCCAAAGAAAGTTTGCAGCTAAAAATGAAACCTATGGTAAATGACAATTAGGTTTGCTCAAATAATAATTAATAAACTAAAGTTCTGTTACAGAATTGAGTTATTTGAAGGTGTGGCCATTACGGGTTAATAATAATTACGATAAAATTCTTGAAACAGATAAAAATGTTACGAAAACAGTCGAAAATAAAAATGTTCCTTGCAGATCAAATTGGAAGAAATTAGTTTGAGTATGTTTTAGCCGTATTGTTTCCAGAATGACGGTATAATGTATTTTTCTCACCATAGCCCATCGTTTTTCAATATCAGTTTTAATTGGACCCAATTCTAGGATCAAGTGGAACAAAATGCACCGGATCTTAAGACCATCTGCCTAATACAGCAGATGAAACATCTTCCGAGGGAGACATATTGAAACCTGCTTTTTTCCCATGAATTGACTAACCGCGAGAGAATCTTTTCCAACACTTAAAAATTTACTTGGTCATTTTCAAAAGAAAGTATTTATTTACAGTACCTCTTTTAGAGGATCAATTTTAAACACAAACACTTTAGTAAAAGCAAATTGTTAAATGAAAAAAATGTTAGACAATATTTCTAGAAAACATGATTAAACAATAATAATCTTTGGCAAAAAATATCAAACAATTTTAGAAGAAGTTATCAAACTTTTAAACTCGACACAAATTTATTTCTAAACATAATTTGCTTTCATTTTGAATCTTTTGAAAGTTCCTGGGAAATATGATGAGTGATGGGAAAAAATTGTTTCGCCAATTTAGGACCAGTGGAAAAAACATGAATATCTGAGAAAGTAAAACCAACATCGATCATAAGGAGAACACCGGATCCGAATACCATCTGCCTTGTTCCTTTTCTTGTGAGTGCGCAGAAAATGTTTAAGAAGAGCAGGTTAAACTTCTTCTAAGTGGGCGTGAGTCTCGAATGTACCCTTCTATTTCCCATGAACACCACCTTGCATACGCTCTTGCGGAGTTTGAAGAGGTATAGGCTGCAGCCCTCTGGTGCGGAAGGACAAACACTTTGCGACCCCTCTGGTATCAGGTGTCACTTTTTCACAGTAAACTCTCATCCCTTGGAGTTTGGGTTCCAGGCATGGTGCTACACTAGATATCTAGCCAAGAAATTGTAAAAAACAAGCGACAGAGGAGTCATTGAGATTGAAAATTGGATGGCCTCTTCTTCCTTTTTTCCTACCGGAAAGCTCTTCTCTTTTTGTCAAGAGATCGGAAACTTTGAAGAGATTTCCGCTCATCAAAGAGGAAGTAAGACAAAAGAATTACTAGGAAACATGAGTTCTCATTGGAGTGCAGTTTGAGTGTAAAAGGTAACACCGGACATCTTGATGTAATTAATACCATATTTACTGTGACTACCTTAAGAGTGTTATTAAATATACTTTCCACTATGTACTTATTTATACTTTCCTTGTTTTGATTATTCATTTACTTTCTCTTAAATTACCAAAAAGATACAATACCAGCTAAAATTGTGGGACCACTTACAAAAATGGGATTAAAAAATAAAGGTTTTTAAATGTTGATAACTTTGTTGGAAATTAGCAAAATTAAACTTTTTATAGACCATTGGAAAGCTTATAAAATTTGCCGTTAAATGATCATATTTTAAAGCTTTTTTGATTAATAGAAACTGGGATTCAATGTGATAAAGATTCGTGAATTTTTCATTTTCCGCAAATTTTCATTGTTTAAGTTTGGTTAGAAGCATTTTCTAGAAAATTAATTAGAAAAACTTGAAATTAAGCTAAATTAAACTTTCAATTTTAAACTTTAAAATAAGCCAAAGAACATTAAAATATCTTGACTCATTCAAAAGTTATAAGAAAATGTGTATAAAGAACAAAACGCAACAATTCCTTTGTTTCTTCCTCTCTCGGGCGTTCTTCGTATATTCCTTTTCTTATAAGTTTTGAACCAGTCAAGATATTTAAGTTTTCTTTGGCTTATTTTAAAGCTAATAGTTTAAGGTTTAATTTAGCTTACTTAAAAATTTTTCCAATTACTTTTCTAGAAAATGCTTCTAACCAAACTTAAACAATGAAAATTCACAAAAAACGAAAAATTCACCTCTCTTTATCACATTGAATCTCCGTTTCTATTAATCGAAAAAGCTTTAAAATAGGACCATTTATTAGCAAATTTTATAAGCTTTCCAATGGTCTATGAAAAATTTTAATTTGCTAATACCTGACAGAGTTATCAATATTTTAAGACCAGGCATCGTTTCTAATTAATCACACGTATTTTCGTAAAATTGGTATATCTCTGTTATTTATGAATTAATCAATTTGAAAATTTCCAGAAAACTTGCTCGAATAGTGATGAAAAAATGTTTCACTGGAAGTTATGTCAACTTTTAGGGAACGTCGAGACTCTTTATCAATGAAGTTTAAAAAATGTATTTATAAAAAGAGGTCTCGATTTGCAAAATAATTACAAACAAATAATTACGCAATGAATGTTTTTTTTAACTATTTAAGCATGCTGTGAGCTTGAATAGACTTAAATACGTAACCATACCAAGTTTCGATTAATTTCATTCAGATTTGACCAACTTTTGATGAGTAATGCTTCAAAACTTAATTAAATTTAAGAGCCAAAGTTTTTCGGTTTTTCGCTGTAATAGTCCGAACAAAAATGTCAACAATAAATCCAAAAATCAAAAAATTTTCTAAAATCATAAGTTTTTTTTCCGTTGTCTAAAATGTTTTACTTGAAAACCAAATTATGCACCGTTAACCCAAGTCAATAGGTCACCAAAATGTATATTAATACCGGAAATAACATTCAGACATTTATTTCAGCTGAATTTAAAGACTTAATTTGATGAAGAGATATACACACAACATTATTGGAAATTCATGTTCAATGGTTTTAAAAAGACGCAAAACATTCATTAGAATTTTAAAATATTTTTTGGAATGTTTATGTAATAGGAACTTTTAAATTGCCAAATAAAATTATTAATCCTAAATTTATTTAATGAAAATTACGCACACCATTATATCAAAATAATAAACACATTTATAATCAAGCATATCATTGATGTGTTGAAGAGATTCCGTATCTTATTCTCTATTACATGTAGGATAAACATCCAAGTGATAATTGATTTAGTGTATATCAGTTGTCATCGCTTTTCAGAAACTGATTCATTACATAATTCTTTGAAACTCTATTTTATTAGTTTGCTTCTAATCTTTCGTTGAAAATTTTTTTAAAGGTTATTTACAGAGTAGTTTTACAAAATTTAAGGACATGTGATGAAGAATGACGTCACTGGCATAGGAAAAATTTGTTCGTAACTTTTCTCTTAAAATATTGAATCTTTTGTCACGAAACTTTGTAGAATTACTTAAAATATCATTAGGAAGGTCTCTCTGGTCCAAGTTTGTCTAAATTTTGGCTCAAAATTATTTTTTTGAAAATTTGCGATTTTTCGAAAATTTTTCAAAATTTAAACAAATTTGGGCCAGACGGACCTTCTTAATGACATTTTCGGTAATTGTACCAAGTTTCGTGATAAAATATTCAATATTTTAAAAGAAAAGTTACGGACAAATTTTGCCAATACCAGTGACGTCATAATTCATAACATGCCCTTAAAAGAGTAACTTTTAGTTTGTCGTAATAATTTAAAAAAACGAAGTTAATAGAATACTAGCGTAATGAACCTCGCTCGCTGACGCTCGCTCGGTCATTAATATTAATTTAATTGTTTATTGATGTGGACATTTCATAAAATATTAGTAAACTTATTGTTAATTGAATGTTTAATATTTTTTTTACAAATTTTTTATATTTCAATAATTTTTATTGTTATGTTTTATTATTATTATATTGGAAAAAATAAATCTTGTAATATGTAATGTATTATTTACATCAATATTATGAAGCTATTAATTAATGTTGTCTAATTGAATTATCACTGATCGATTATAGGTACTAATTGAGTATGAGTTCTATTATATTATTATTGCAAAATTTGAAGCTTGATAATCTAAACTATTTTTGTAAATGATCACAGAAAAAATATAAAAAATCTTAATGGATCTACATTTTTTTTTAAATTAAATTTTCGAATCTGAGTTTATTTCCGTTATGTTTCTATATTGGAATAATGTTTGTTTCCACATAGAAAAAGCTTTGTGATCGTTAAAATTTTCATTTATCCAAAAATAGTCTAAATCGACACATTGTCATTTAAATTATTTCGAAAAACTAATTATTTCAAAATGTAAGAAAAATATACTTAAAGTAGGATACAAAATAAAAAATTATTCTTAAAAAACAAATGAAAAAATTGCGCGTAGGTTTTTGTCGATTTAACACATGCGCAGTAGTTTTTTACAAACATTACACATGCGCAGTAGCTTTCTACAAACGTTAGGTATGCGCAGTGGTAAAAATCGTAACAAATAATGATTGTTTAGCAATTTCCACATGAATTGACATTAAAAAACATGTTAGCAAAAAAGTTTAATGCAATGTTTAAAACATATAATTTTAGAGACTAAATTGTACGCACAACATTTTACAAGTGGAGAAAAACGAAATTTTAATTTTCGTTGGAATTAAAAAAAAAAAAAAAAAAAAAAAAAAAAAAAGCACCTTTGCGCATGTGCAGTTATCATGTTACCGTGTTACGCATGCGCAATAATAAGACGGAATTTACTGCGCACTTATTAAAAAAAGTATGCTATATGTAGTGAAAATTTAATTATCTGGTGAAGTACAGCACTGCGCATGCGTAATTTTTGAATTTAATTAGAGCACATGTGTGACTATGACTGTGCATGATTGCGCATGTGTAACAGCAATACAAAACAACTGCGCATGTGAAATGTTTGTTTAGTAGTGCGCACGTTTACACAGCTGTGGTGCACTACTGCGCATGTGCAACAATATGTTGTTCATAAAAAAATGTTCAGTTTAACATGTTTGACACGAATAGTGCCAGTGCGCATTGTTACAAACTATAATAACATGGTGAAATAAACATTTTTGTAAGTAACCTATTGGAAAAAGTAGGTGAACTTTGAAGTCTGTACGACGATGAACGAAGTTTTTTCGGTATCGTATTAATATAATAGAAGATTACCACGTACAATTTTATGAATATTGGGAGAACTTTCAAACTAGTTATTCTCAATAAATAAGTAAATTTTTACAAAACTTTTTTAAACACTAATTATATGGAAGATTTTCTGACAGTATGTTAAATATTTATAACCCCCCCCCCCCCCGGTACCCCTAGAAAATGGTTTTTAAAAGTATGAAAAATTGAAAACTTTCAGATCAAAATTTGTTACATTTTATAAACATTTTAAAGAAAAAAAGATTAAAATTAATAAAATTAAATACACTTTTAATGTTTTTATTATTTTTTATGTTCAATAATATAAATTTTTCTATTAAATTTCTTGAATTCCAATATTTAAATTGAATTTTGAATATTCTTTTCTATTATGGGTCATTAATTACAATAATAATGAAAAGAAAACAATTTTAACAAATTTTTTAAATAAAAGTACCTTTGCGCATGTGCAGATATCATGTTACCGTGTTACGCATGCGCAATAATAAGACGGAATTTACTGCGCACTTATTAAAAAAAGTATGCTATATGTAGTGAAAATTTAATTATCTGGTGAAGTACAGCACTGCGCATGCGTAATTTTTGAATTTAATTAGAGCACATGTGTGACTATGACTGTGCATGATTGCGCATGTGTAACAGCAATACAAAACAACTGCGCATGTGAAATGTTTGTTTAGTAGTGCGCACGTTTACACAGCTGTGGTGCACTACTGCGCATGTGCAACAATATGTTGTTCATAAAAAAATGTTCAGTTTAACATGTTTGACACGAATAGTGCCAGTGCGCATTGTTACAAACTATAATAACATGGTGAAATGAACATTTTTGTAAGTAACCTATTGGAAAAAGTAGGTGAACTTTGAAGTCTGTACGACGATGAACGAAGTTTTTTCGGTATCGTATTAATATAATAGAAGATTACCACGTACAATTTTATGAATATTGGGAGAACTTTCAAACTAGTTATTCTCAATAAATAAGTAAATTTTTACAAAACTTTTTTAAACACTAATTATATGGAAGATTTTCTGACAGTATGTTAAATATTTATTACCCCCCCCCCCCCCGGTACCCCTAGAAAATGGATTTTAAAAGTATGAAAAATTGAAAACTTTCAGATCAAAATTTGTTACATTTTATAAACATTTTAAAGAAAAAAAGATTAAAATTAATAAAATTAAATACACTTTTAATGTTTTTATTATTTTTTATGTTCAATAATATAAATTTTTCTATTAAATTTCTTGAATTCCAATATTTAAATTGAATTTTGAATATTCTTTTCTATTATGGGTCATTAATTACAATAATAATGAAAAGAAAACAATTTTAACAAATTTTTTAAATAAAAGTACCTTTGCGCATGTGCAGATATCATGTTACCGTGTTACGCATGCGCAATAATAAGACGGAATTTACTGCGCACTTATTAAAAAAAGTATGCTATATGTAGTGAAAATTTAATTATCTGGTGAAGTACAGCACTGCGCATGCGTAATTTTTGAATTTAATTAGAGCACATGTGTGACTATGACTGTGCATGATTGCGCATGTGTAACAGCAATACAAAACAACTGCGCATGTGAAATGTTTGTTTAGTAGTGCGCACGTTTACACAGCTGTGGTGCACTACTGCGCATGTGCAACAATATGTTGTTCATAAAAAAATGTTCAGTTTAACATGTTTGACACGAATAGTGCCAGTGCGCATTGTTACAAACTATAATAACATGGTGAAATGAACATTTTTGTAAGTAACCTATTGGAAAAAGTAGGTGAACTTTGAAGTCTGTACGACGATGAACGAAGTTTTTTCGGTATCGTATTAATATAATAGAAGATTACCACGTACAATTTTATGAATATTGGGAGAACTTTCAAACTAGTTATTCTCAATAAATAAGTAAATTTTTACAAAACTTTTTTAAACACTAATTATATGGAAGATTTTCTGACAGTATGTTAAATATTTATTACCCCCCCCCCCCGGTACCCCTAGAAAATGGTTTTTAAAAGTATGAAAAATTGAAAACTTTCCGATCAAAATTTGTTACATTTTATAAACATTTTAAAGAAAAAAAGATTAAAATTAATAAAATTAAATACACTTTTAATGTTTTTATTATTTTTTATGTTCAATAATATAAATTTTTCTATTAAATTTCTTGAATTCCAATATTTAAATTGAATTTTGAATATTCTTTTCTATTATGGGTCATTAATTACAATAATAATGAAAAGAAAACAATTTTAACAAATTTTTTAAATAAAAGTACCTTTGCGCATGTGCAGATATCATGTTACCGTGTTACGCATGCGCAATAATAAGACGGAATTTACTGCGCACTTATTAAAAAAAGTATGCTATATGTAGTGAAAATTTAATTATCTGGTGAAGTACAGCACTGCGCATGCGTAATTTTTGAATTTAATTAGAGCACATGTGTGACTATTACTGTGCATGATTGCGCATGTGTAACAGCAATACAAAACAACTGCGCATGTGAAATGTTTGTTTAGTAGTGCGCACGTTTACACAGCTGTGGTGCACTACTGCGCATGTGCAACAATATGTTGTTCATAAAAAAATGTTCAGTTTAACATGTTTGACACGAATAGTGCCAGTGCGCATTGTTACAAACTATAATAACATGGTGAAATGAACATTTTTGTAAGTAACCTATTGGAAAAAGTAGGTGAACTTTGAAGTCTGTACGACGATGAACGAAGTTTTTTCGGTATCGTATTAATATAATAGAAGATTACCACGTACAATTTTATGAATATTGGGAGAACTTTCAAACTAGTTATTCTCAATAAATAAGTAAATTTTTACAAAACTTTTTTAAACACTAATTATATGGAAGATTTTCTGACAGTATGTTAAATATTTATTACCCCCCCCCCCCCCCGGTACCCCTAGAAAATGGTTTTTAAAAGTATGAAAAATTGAAAACTTTCAGATCAAAATTTGTTACATTTTATAAACATTTTAAAGAAAAAAAGATTAAAATTAATAAAATTAAATACACTTTTAATGTTTTTATTATTTTTTATGTTCAATAATATAAATTTTTCTATTAAATTTCTTGAATTCCAATATTTAAATTGAATTTTGAATATTCTTTTCTATTATGGGTCATTAATTACAATAATAATGAAAAGAAAACAATTTTAACAAATTTTTTAAATAAAAGTACCTTTGCGCATGTGCAGATATCATGTTACCGTGTTACGCATGCGCAATAATAAGACGGAATTTACTGCGCACTTATTAAAAAAAGTATGCTATATGTAGTGAAAATTTAATTATCTGGTGAAGTACAGCACTGCGCATGCGTAATTTTTGAATTTAATTAGAGCACATGTGTGACTATGACTGTGCATGATTGCGCGTGTGTAACAGCAATACAAAACAACTGCGCATGTGAAATGTTTGTTTAGTAGTGCGCACGTTTACACAGCTGTGGTGCACTACTGCGCATGTGCAACAATATGTTGTTCATAAAAAAATGTTCAGTTTAACATGTTTGACACGAATAGTGCCAGTGCGCATTGTTACAAACTATAATAACATGGTGAAATGAACATTTTTGTAAGTAACCTATTGGAAAAAGTAGGTGAACTTTGAAGTCTGTACGACGATGAACGAAGTTTTTTCGGTATCGTATTAATATAATAGAAGATTACCACGTACAATTTTATGAATATTGGGAGAACTTTCAAACTAGTTATTCTCAATAAATAAGTAAATTTTTACAAAACTTTTTTAAACACTAATTATATGGAAGATTTTCTGACAGTATGTTAAATATTTATTACCCCCCCCCCCCCGGTACCCCTAGAAAATGGTTTTTAAAAGTATGAAAAATTGAAAACTTTCCGATCAAAATTTGTTACATTTTATAAACATTTTAAAGAAAAAAAGATTAAAATTAATAAAATTAAATACACTTTTAATGTTTTTATTATTTTTTATGTTCAATAATATAAATTTTTCTATTAAATTTCTTGAATTCCAATATTTAAATTGAATTTTGAATATTCTTTTCTATTATGGGTCATTAATTACAATAATAATGAAAAGAAAACAATTTTAACAAATTTTTTAAATAAAAGTACCTTTGCGCATGTGCAGATATCATGTTACCGTGTTACGCATGCGCAATAATAAGACGGAATTTACTGCGCACTTATTAAAAAAAGTATGCTATATGTAGTGAAAATTTAATTATCTGGTGAAGTACAGCACTGCGCATGCGTAATTTTTGAATTTAATTAGAGCACATGTGTGACTATGACTGTGCATGATTGCGCGTGTGTAACAGCAATACAAAACAACTGCGCATGTGAAATGTTTGTTTAGTAATGCGCACGTTTACACAGCTGTGGTGCACTACTGCGCATGTGCAACAATATGTTGTTCATAAAAAAATGTTCAGTTTAACATGTTTGACACGAATAGTGCCAGTGCGCATTGTTACAAACTATAATAACATGGTGAAATGAACATTTTTGTAAGTAACCTATTGGAAAAAGTAGGTGAACTTTGAAGTCTGTACGACGATGAACGAAGTTTTTTCGGTATCGTATTAATATAATAGATAGAAGATTACCACGTACAATTTTATGAATATTGGGAGAACTTTCAAACTAGTTATTCTCAATAAATAAGTAAATTTTTACAAAACTTTTTTAAACACTAATTATATGGAAGATTTTCTGACAGTATGTTAAATATTTATTACCCCCCCCCCCCCGGTACCCCTAGAAAATGGTTTTTAAAAGTATGAAAAATTGAAAACTTTCCGATCAAAATTTGTTACATTTTATAAACATTTTAAAGAAAAAAAGATTAAAATTAATAAAATTAAATACACTTTTAATGTTTTTATTATTTTTTATGTTCAATAATATAAATTTTTCTATTAAATTTCTTGAATTCCAATATTTAAATTGAATTTTGAATATTCTTTTCTATTATGGGTCATTAATTACAATAATAATGAAAAGAAAACAATTTTAACAAATTTTTTAAATAAAAGTACCTTTGCGCATGTGCAGATATCATGTTACCGTGTTACGCATGCGCAATAATAAGACGGAATTTACTGCGCACTTATTAAAAAAAGTATGCTATATGTAGTGAAAATTTAATTATCTGGTGAAGTACAGCACTGCGCATGCGTAATTTTTGAATTTAATTAGAGCACATGTGTGACTATGACTGTGCATGATTGCGCGTGTGTAACAGCAATACAAAACAACTGCGCATGTGAAATGTTTGTTTAGTAGTGCGCACGTTTACACAGCTGTGGTGCACTACTGCGCATGTGCAACAATATGTTGTTCATAAAAAAATGTTCAGTTTAACATGTTTGACACGAATAGTGCCAGTGCGCATTGTTACAAACTATAATAACATGGTGAAATGAACATTTTTGTAAGTAACCTATTGGAAAAAGTAGGTGAACTTTGAAGTCTGTACGACGATGAACGAAGTTTTTTCGGTATCGTATTAATATAATAGAAGATTACCACGTACAATTTTATGAATATTGGGAGAACTTTCAAACTAGTTATTCTCAATAAATAAGTAAATTTTTACAAAACTTTTTTAAACACTAATTATATGGAAGATTTTCTGACAGTATGTTAAATATTTATTACCCCCCCCCCCCGGTACCCCTAGAAAATGGTTTTTAAAAGTATGAAAAATTGAAAACTTTCCGATCAAAATTTGTTACATTTTATAAACATTTTAAAGAAAAAAAGATTAAAATTAATAAAATTAAATACACTTTTAATGTTTTTATTATTTTTTATGTTCAATAATATAAATTTTTCTATTAAATTTCTTGAATTCCAATATTTAAATTGAATTTTGAATATTCTTTTCTATTATGGGTCATTAATTACAATAATAATGAAAAGAAAACAATTTTAACAAATTTTTTAAATAAAAGTACCTTTGCGCATGTGCAGATATCATGTTACCGTGTTACGCATGCGCAATAATAAGACGGAATTTACTGCGCACTTATTAAAAAAAGTATGCTATATGTAGTGAAAATTTAATTATCTGGTGAAGTACAGCACTGCGCATGCGTAATTTTTGAATTTAATTAGAGCACATGTGTGACTATTACTGTGCATGATTGCGCATGTGTAACAGCAATACAAAACAACTGCGCATGTGAAATGTTTGTTTAGTAGTGCGCACGTTTACACAGCTGTGGTGCACTACTGCGCATGTGCAACAATATGTTGTTCATAAAAAAATGTTCAGTTTAACATGTTTGACACGAATAGTGCCAGTGCGCATTGTTACAAACTATAATAACATGGTGAAATGAACATTTTTGTAAGTAACCTATTGGAAAAAGTAGGTGAACTTTGAAGTCTGTACGACGATGAACGAAGTTTTTTCGGTATCGTATTAATATAATAGAAGATTACCACGTACAATTTTATGAATATTGGGAGAACTTTCAAACTAGTTATTCTCAATAAATAAGTAAATTTTTACAAAACTTTTTTAAACACTAATTATATGGAAGATTTTCTGACAGTATGTTAAATATTTATTACCCCCCCCCCCCCCCGGTACCCCTAGAAAATGGTTTTTAAAAGTATGAAAAATTGAAAACTTTCAGATCAAAATTTGTTACATTTTATAAACATTTTAAAGAAAAAAAGATTAAAATTAATAAAATTAAATACACTTTTAATGTTTTTATTATTTTTTATGTTCAATAATATAAATTTTTCTATTAAATTTCTTGAATTCCAATATTTAAATTGAATTTTGAATATTCTTTTCTATTATGGGTCATTAATTACAATAATAATGAAAAGAAAACAATTTTAACAAATTTTTTAAATAAAAGTACCTTTGCGCATGTGCAGATATCATGTTACCGTGTTACGCATGCGCAATAATAAGACGGAATTTACTGCGCACTTATTAAAAAAAGTATGCTATATGTAGTGAAAATTTAATTATCTGGTGAAGTACAGCACTGCGCATGCGTAATTTTTGAATTTAATTAGAGCACATGTGTGACTATGACTGTGCATGATTGCGCGTGTGTAACAGCAATACAAAACAACTGCGCATGTGAAATGTTTGTTTAGTAATGCGCACGTTTACACAGCTGTGGTGCACTACTGCGCATGTGCAACAATATGTTGTTCATAAAAAAATGTTCAGTTTAACATGTTTGACACGAATAGTGCCAGTGCGCATTGTTACAAACTATAATAACATGGTGAAATGAACATTTTTGTAAGTAACCTATTGGAAAAAGTAGGTGAACTTTGAAGTCTGTACGACGATGAACGAAGTTTTTTCGGTATCGTATTAATATAATAGATAGAAGATTACCACGTACAATTTTATGAATATTGGGAGAACTTTCAAACTAGTTATTCTCAATAAATAAGTAAATTTTTACAAAACTTTTTTAAACACTAATTATATGGAAGATTTTCTGACAGTATGTTAAATATTTATTACCCCCCCCCCCCCCGGTACCCCTAGAAAATGGTTTTTAAAAGTATGAAAAATTGAAAACTTTCCGATCAAAATTTGTTACATTTTATAAACATTTTAAAGAAAAAAAGATTAAAATTAATAAAATTAAATACACTTTTAATGTTTTTATTATTTTTTATGTTCAATAATATAAATTTTTCTATTAAATTTCTTGAATTCCAATATTTAAATTGAATTTTGAATATTCTTTTCTATTATGGGTCATTAATTACAATAATAATGAAAAGAAAACAATTTTAACAAATTTTTTAAATAAAAGTACCTTTGCGCATGTGCAGATATCATGTTACCGTGTTACGCATGCGCAATAATAAGACGGAATTTACTGCGCACTTATTAAAAAAAGTATGCTATATGTAGTGAAAATTTAATTATCTGGTGAAGTACAGCACTGCGCATGCGTAATTTTTGAATTTAATTAGAGCACATGTGTGACTATGACTGTGCATGATTGCGCGTGTGTAACAGCAATACAAAACAACTGCGCATGTGAAATGTTTGTTTAGTAGTGCGCACGTTTACACAGCTGTGGTGCACTACTGCGCATGTGCAACAATATGTTGTTCATAAAAAAATGTTCAGTTTAACATGTTTGACACGAATAGTGCCAGTGCGCATTGTTACAAACTATAATAACATGGTGAAATGAACATTTTTGTAAGTAACCTATTGGAAAAAGTAGGTGAACTTTGAAGTCTGTACGACGATGAACGAAGTTTTTTCGGTATCGTATTAATATAATAGAAGATTATCTGCATTTGGAAAAATGTGCAAACAGCAAATTTTGCTGGATTTTGTCAAGAATTTAAGATTTATTCACTTTGCTGACAGGTTTCAAGCTTCAAGATCCATTGAATCAAAGTTTTAAATTTAACGTGATGGAATTTGAGAATTTTGCAAGCCTTTTATTTTAAGAATCCAACACGTGTCATAAAGTGCAGAATGAAGTAAAAATTTAAAGGAAATTGATGAATATTTAAATATTAAACGACGAACAAATTAGATGCAAATTAACATGCGCGTTTTTAGGGAAGAGGTCAAGACCCTCTCGAAGAACTTTGTAGAAAATAAATTCTAATTCTCAAATCTATTTAAAATTGTTTTAATTAATAATTTTTAAACGCACTTTAATGGTAGTTAAGTATTAAATTGCTACAATATTTATTTCGTAGAATTTCAATTATTTTAAAAAATGTTTTAAAACTCGAATCATCTTGTGCAAAAGATATTTCTTTCATAATAAATGACGCAGTTCGAATATTGTTCTGAATTAACATTTGAATTTCATTAGCAATGCAGGAAAACATGAATCTGAGAAAAATACGAGTTTTAAACATCATGATTCAACTATCGATGAAATATTTACATTTCTAAACATTTAATCTTGTCAAAGATGACGCCTTCTTCGGCCTTTCTTGGTTCAAAATGTTTAGTCTTTGAATTCGGTTTCAGCTCAACATCTTATCTAGATGTTTATACGGCAAATTCAATTTCTGAGCAATGCTTGACAAAATCTGACTTAAACCATAGACACACTTTTGAAAGGAGAAATTGAAATTTGAATTTAGAGAAATTGACTTTTTTTGAGCTTCTATAGGTAGGTGAAACACCTTAAACAATTTATAATTGTTTAAAAACAACTTTTCACCTAGTAGTCCTAGAATTGAAGTTTTTTGTAATATTATTTAATAAACTACACTACAATGTAATTATACATAATGTACTACTTTGTTGCTTTCTTTAAAACAATTTTCATTTGTTTAAACGATTTATAATTGTTTAAAAACTTTTCACTTAATAGTCCTTGAATAATATAATTGTTTACATAATTATTTATTAAACTTCACCGAAATTGATTTTTACATAATCTACTGCTTTGTTTCCTTGAAAATTTTTTTATTTCTTTAAACAATTTGTAATGGGTTAAAAACAACTTATCACTTAATAGTCCATTAGTCCTAGAATCATCTAGTTTCTTGCATTATTATTTATTAATAAACTAAAATGGAATGCACCTTTTTATAATTAATTACTTAGTTGTTTTCTTTGAAGCTATTTTCATTTGTTTCAATAATTTACAAGTAAAGCAACTAAGAAAAAAAACTACATCATTTTGGAACTACTAATTGAAAAGTTGTTTTTAAACAATTATAAATTGTTTAAGAAAATGACAATTGTTTCAAGTGTACCTTGGATAGAATCAAAGGGTATAAAATAGACTTCCAATTACAGTTAGAAAACTAAAAAAAAAAATTTTATAATTTGTTTATAAATTGTTTATAAACAATCAATTTTTTTTATGTTCTGAACTTTTTAAAAATTCGTCATTTTGTGGTACTTTGGGTGCTAAATAAGCGATTAAAAATGTTGTCAATTTTATCAATGGATTTTGATTTTTTAGAGTTTTAAATGTATTTTAATATCTTTTATCGATTTTTAAAAGGTCCAGAACATTAAAAAAAAGTTATTTGTTTATAAACAATTTATAAACAAATTATGAAAAAAGATTTTATTTAATTTTTCGAACTATAAGTTGAAGTCTATTTTATACGCCTTTAGATTCTATCCAAGGTACACTTAAATCGGAAAACTCATTTAAGAAATATAACCTTTTATTTAAAAACTGTTTAAAATTTTCAGTTTGCAATAACTTTTGTAAAAAAAATGTTTTAACATTTTTCGTTTGGTAGTAACATTTTTAGGATTTAGCATAATAATTTTTTCAATATTTCATTAAAAAAGAAAGAAAAGTTTTTTTTATGCGTGCTGATTTCACGAATTCTGACCCATTAACAAGTTGTATATATTTCGAACAATGTTTTACAATGTTTGTGGACAAAGTGAAAATGTTCTAAAATTACACAGGACAACAATAAAAAATCGAACTTTTTCCAAGGCAAACCGGAATATGGTTTTCTGACGTATTTTGATGCGCTGAACACGAATCTGAAATCAGATTTGCAAAATTCAAAATGGCGGATGCAATATGACAAACTAATTTTTTTTAAATTAGATTTTCATGCAAATCAGTATCTAGGGGTTCTTGGGGTCGCTGATTACGAATCCGTCGTCGGATTGAGAAAGTTCAAAATGGCGGATGCAATATGGAGGCGCAAAAACCCCTAGAACCTAACCTCACAAAAATTTGAAGTTACTTGTTTGATTAGATATGTTTTTTGAGGTTAGAAAAACATCCTGACATCATATTTCGGATTGCCTCGGAAAAAGTTCGATTTTCTTTTGGGTCCAGTGTTATTTTAAGAAGTTTGATTGCTCAGTGGGTTCATTCGTCGTCAACAGAGATAGCCTTTAATGAAAGTTTGTTGGTATTCTTTTGTGCATAAATATACATAAAATAGGATGCTTGCTCTATTTGCTTCAATTTCTTTATTCGTATCGTTTGTTTTTCTTGTTGATTCTTACATTCGATTTCAGTAAAAACAAGAGAGTACAAGTCTTGCTTTATGTGGCATCTGGGTGCATTACGAGTGCATGAACGTTTTGCTCTAGAATGCTTCAGAGTAACTTTGCTACAAACAACTTACGTATTTAATGTACTACAGATTCAGTGTCGACTCGACATGTACTGTCACGTCAGATTTAAAATTCGCCATAAATCATAATGTGCAGCGACTACCAGTTAATTTGTTGTACCTTATATTGATCAAATTCTTACAATTATTACTGCAACAGGAATATAGAAATGATGCTATGTACACTACAAAAACATGGTGTCTTAAATTGGACAAAAATGTCTTAAATTAAGATACTTTTGGTGTCTAAGACACGAAAAATGTCTTAATTTAAGACATTTTTGAACAATTTAAGACACCTGTTTTTGCAGTGTAATTATGCTTCTTTATTATATTTTCCACATATAACATTTGCTATTATAACCTATGCTATAACATTCTGTATAAAAAGATGTGAAGCTAATTTCGACACGTGAGATAATGTGACATTTGTCACATGTCACAAAAAGATAAAAAGAGCCTTATTAGTCTTCGAAGTCGATTCCAGTTCCCGGCCTTATTTGGGTGTTTATACCACTTAGCGAAGATCTACCAATTTAAACCATTTTGGTTCAGAATTTTAGATCTTTGTTAATTGCTCTACTCGAAATTATATTAATTTCTCGGTTTGTTTGAACTTAATCTTTACCACAATTATCATTATATAACAAGAACATAAATCAATTAATGGATGCTTTAACTATCTATCGTTATTACTAAATGATAGATATTATTAAATGAATAATGATTCATGTGTAGAGACGACTATAGAACAGATATAGATAAGTATGACTTTGTTTAATTAATTCCACGTGCAGTTTCAAGACATTGTGTTATATTCACTTAAAAAATAAGATTAAGTAGGTGATTGTAGCTGATAAAACATAACAATAGATGTTAAATGTCTCGCAAACAAAGAGCAAAAATGCTTGAAAAGCTTCCATCGAAAAGACAATTTCTAAAAGACAAGATGCTTGTAAATTATATTATGTGCGTATATTTTTTAAAAATTGAAATGTCCCTCTAAAGAAGAGAGGAAGTACAAAAGTACTTTTTCGCACCCAATTTACGAAACCTGTTTAAAGGTACTTCAGTTTAATCAACGGGACTGAAAATCCTTTGAATTTCTTTAAGACCTTAGGTGTGTTCCAAAGTGTGAGAACCAGCTGCACATCACGCATCTGCGAATGGCTTTGTGAACTGGTATAATGACACCAGAAAAAAATACAAAAATCGCTATTAGATTGAAGTCATTTTCTTTAAAAAGAACATAAATATCAAGAATTAGTTAAAGTTTGATTGCTTTCCATTTAGAATAAATTTGCAAAGGTTACCGATAAGTTGGAGCAAGAATGTGTTTGGTTTTTTAAATTAAAAAACACTAAATTTTGTTGTTGTTGCAAGGTTTCGTGAATTTATCATTGACCTCATTAGGTTGGAACATAGCAATTTTGCTTATATAAATTAAACAATCTTTAACTCTAACAACCCTAAATAACTTCCGAAAATAAACTTTTACCTTTCGAGATAGTTAAGGAAAGAAATTCATCATCAAGAGGTGATTTGTCATTACGTGTTTACATCGACGAGGTACAATTTAGACTGAGAAAATTTAAATTTGAAGAAGGCAGGTTATGAAGGTGTAAAGGTCAAATTTAAATTTCATCAGAAGGGAATTTAATACTCACATGAATAAAACAATGATCAGTTTAGCAGATCGGAACTTTTCTTACCTGAAACACAAAAAGAAGAATTGTCATTAGTCAATAAATTCAGAAACAAATTAATATAGTTCATGCTATAAAAGGTTTTTTTTCAGTGTACAAGTTGTTTTAAAAAAGCAATATATTGGAATGAAAAGGGGGAAAGTTGGTTTACAGTTAAGTTTAATGATGACATGAGTGTCATAGGTGTAAGATAGGAAAAATGCTTAAGTCGATGATCTTTGTACGTTAGGCCAATGTAAATATCCTTGAGTAATGTTCAATGTCCACATCCAACCTTAACATGGTAGAGTGCCTTCACGGAACACCTGGCCATTCGTACGCCCACTTTATCTGTAATCTCGTAAAACTTTACCCGCCACGCCGTGTCTCTATGCAAGAAAAGGTAGTGATACTTGGCCATACAGGTACACGTTGGCAAAGACGAGATTATAACTGGCCTTTTTAGCGGTTTCCTTCATTCACTCGACCTAGGGTCACACAAACCGTATTTTGTCATATCGCTTCAACGCAAATCTTAATTTCTTTTTTAATGTCACCAACGGTCAAAAAACAAACGGTTAAATCCATGGACTGATAAAGTCCCCTATTTTTGCGTTTATTTATATTTTGTTATTAGTCTATTTATTAGAAGTAAATTTAAATGAATGTCTAAGAAATTTGGGTTTATCTTTGTTATCTCTTTCTATCTTAAGCTACCTATTGTCTTTGTCACTCTCCCGTAACGGACAAACAGTCTTAAACTGTTATTTGCGTAACAGGCTTATAGCTGCCTGATTTTTTATATAGATTTATTATTTTCAAAAATATTATTCTTTCCTAATAAGTACCAAATCCAATACCCTATATAGTCAAAAGCAAGTTTTTTTTATTAAACTTAACCACAAACAAAACCAATTTTTGATTTCACTTTTAGTTAAAAACATCGTTAGAATATACGGTTGCCGATTGGGCTATCTTACATACGAAGTAGGAGAATTAATATGGAAATCAAATAACAAATTGTTAATTGGAAGTTACAACTGTTTCTCCAATGGAATGTAAAGAAGTTTTTCGTACCTTCTTAAGAATCACGGTATTAGTCTCTGCCTATAGAAGCCACTTAGAGCTTGTATTTCTTAGCAATGGCAGACTTTGTATACAGAGTTATGTTACAAGTACTAGTGTCACTCTGTAGACCGTGAAAGAAGAATACTGTGTTGTACAACGACAATTAAAATCAACAAGCCTTTACTCGTGCTAAACTTAGCGTGCTTCGTTATTGTACAAGTGCATGTTTCGTCCTCTAGTCATCTTATGTCTTTCACGTTATGCATTAGTAAATGTGAAATACAGCCAACTCTCAATAACACAAAAAACGGTTACTCAAATTTTCCAATAACTCAAAGTAATTCTTGGGCCCCGGCCATTACCTATAGGCATCACATGTTAATTTTTTTCCATAACTCAAATTTTTCGATAAATCAAAGTTTCTCGCTGGCCCAAAGTGTCGAATAGTCATTCGATAAGGCAAATTTCTATTAATCATATTGGTAATTCGTGTTACTATAAGTAAAATTTTGTCATGGAAAATTCTATCCTAAAAAGGAACAGACGTTGTGATTAACTTCAGACATGTAAGACTCATTTTTGACCTCTTATTGGTCAGTAGATATAATCGATAGTTTTCGATTTCGACTTTCTGATTTTTATAATAATTTTTATAGTGAAATATTAAAATTAAATTTCAAATTTACTTTACATGACATTTTATTATTTTTGGAATTTAAAATTATAATAATTTTAATTAAGTTGACCGTAATTTAAAAATGAGGTTTGACCTTGAAATTTATGAAAGAAATAACTTTCGACAAACTTCAGACGTGTAAGACCCTTTTTCGTTCTCTCATTGGTCAACAATATCTTCGATATTTATCGATAGTTTTTTATTATTATTTTGGTGGTAGTTCGCAAAAAATAATATTTTAGGTTAGTTGAATTGTTTCGTCGTTAATAGTGTTTTAATTTTATAAGAGAAGTGGTGTGTTTATTTAATGGGTTTCACGTGTCAATCTTCTGCAGATTTATATGAGTGAGTAATAATGACATTGTTTTTCATCGCTTTCTTTTTATTTAATTAATTTAATTATATTTAACTATTAATATTATATTGAAACATAAAATTAAGTTAGTAAGTTTGCACTTTGAATGGTAAACTTTAAGGTTAGAGTATTTTGTGTTATTATTTAGGTTCAGTCACATGACGATCCTCCTTAAATTTGATGACATTATAGAAAAAATGTTTTGTCAACTCTATTAAAAGGATATCATCCAAAAAAGAATTTTAATCATTACTCTGTCAATATAATTTACCTAGGAATTTATTTAATCTTCAAGAATAGAGCAAACTGACATTTTTTTGCACATAGGATAAAAAATATAAATATTCCCGGTAATTGGTATTCATTGCAAGAAACTGCATCATGTTAAAAAATGCGTTTTTGTGTAAATTAAAAATGTCATGTTCTATTGCCGTCTTCTGAAGAAAAATTTATTTTGGTCGTCACCACCTTTGCATTATTCACAAATAAATTTTTATGTGTACAAATAAACATCTGTCTATACATAAAGTTGCATATATTTATGTATATGTACTAGTAATTCATGTACTTTGGTTGTATACGCATACGATGCATTATGAATACTAACGCGTATTCTTTCGGAGTGAGAATATCTAAATATGTGAAACAATAGGTACCTACGTGTGTCGTCGGAATTCATCAATTATGTATTGAAATTTCAAAAAGACCAAACCTGAAACTTTACCACTGAGGTAAAAAGAGTTTTTGTTAGAATGTACCCTAATTATTAATTAGACTCAGAGTAAAAGTACATATTATATATTATGCACACGTTTCCCATATAATATGCGTTTCACTTTCTCACGAAGTCTGAATCATACCTTATTATTACTTCTGCAATTTCTATTGTTACTTTAGGAATTTACAAAATTAAATTGGGTCGCCATCATTTTTTCTAAAAATCAATTTACAGAATCTTCAATAGACCAAAATTTATTTCGCAGAATATCAAACAACTGCCAATTTTTAAATATTTAGTTATGACAAGAAAAATGTAAAAATTCAACAACAACCGAATTATGTGGATTGTGGTGTTTATGCAATGTTGCATTTGCAACTTCTGTATATTTTAATATAAAACCTGAAAGTGGAGTATACATATAAATATAAAAATAATATGGAAAAGGTTTTCTTTTCATTGTACAAAATCAACATAATAGAATACTTTTATTCCTTAACTGAAATACAAAGATTTTAAAAAATTCTCTTATTTACATTTTCATTTATTACGCTTTAAATATAATAGCATAAAATATGCCTAAGATACTCCAATCACAGCGCTATGTTCGAGGTTATGTCATCAAAATATTGTCATTCCTTCAAGCTTATCTTTCGACAAAGATACGCTTTTCCTGTTCACATGGAATTTGAAGGACAAATAAAGATTATTATATAAGATTTATGAAATTAATAAATTTAAAAGAATTATAATACTTTTAGTACTTAATATCATTTTTCAGGGTGGTTTTGTTTTTAGAGAATACCTCATCTATCCAACCAAAGGAATGTAGAATTGATAAAAGAGCTTTCTGATTGGCTGGTAATGTTTCCGTAAAAATTATCAGCCAATCAGAAGGCTCTTTTAGCAATTTTTACAATTATGCTGGATCCAAATTTTCAAATCGTCTAATTCGTAAAATAAAACTTGAAATCATAAAACAAAAACAGAATATAACATCATAATGGCGCACATTAACAAAACGTTTAGCTTTTACGTGACCTAAGCACCATCTGTTTTCATTTTTTGACACATGTTCGATATGTCAAGTACCAAGATGTTTATAAAATGAACGATTGTAATTAAATCATCATAGGGTTGTTTTGAGTAAAAACAATATATATATATATGAAAGTACACACATTCATGAAATTTTATATTTTTATGGTGGATAGAGACTATGAGAGTTTATGAGGTTTATATTATAACGTAGTTAGTCATGAATGGAAAATATGTAACTGTGTGAAAAAAGTGAAGGACAAAATGGTCAATGTGAAAGATTTAAATAGATAGGTTCTCACAAGTAACTCCGTCAAAATGAGTGACTACTATTTTTCCACAATACTCATTCATATATTGTTTGTTAGATCCTTAGACGCACATTATGTTGCGTCGCACGCTTCGTTAAAGTACAACGATAAGAGACAGAAAATTAATTATCGGTTGTATTTGCAAGGGAATGCATATTTAGGTCGTTGAACGTCTCATTATACAAAAGTTGATAAGTTTGACATTGTTTAATTGATTCCACGTGCAGCTTTAACACTGTTTTCAGTCTTTATCTAACAGAGCAAAAAAAAGGTAATAGTTAGTAAGTATATATAGTACTTCACAAAGCTACCTTTATTAGAAACAGGAATATAACAGAGAATGTCTTTTTTAAAGTTAACAAATTTCTTTGATTAAATTTTGATGAAAAGTGACCTACATTCATTATGACCTGGACAGTAAAAAGGGACCTTACATCCGAAATAAAGTTTTCGAGAAAACTTTATAAGTAAAGCTGATGAACTTCCAACATCTTTCAAGCGAATTTATTTGATTTTTGTATTTATTAAGCGCCATGTTGGATCCGCCATTTTGAATTTTAAAAATCTGATGCCAGATTCGTAATCAACGACTCAAAAATCACCGAGTAACGATGAAATGGCATAAAACTCGTTACTCGGAGATTTTGGAGTCACTGATTACGAATCTGGCATTAGATTTTTAAAATTCAAAATGGCGGATCCAATATGCCGGATAACAATATTAAAAATTAATCGAATTAACTTGAAACTCGTTACTCGGGGGTTTTTGGGGTCACTGATTACGAATCTGGTATCAAAATTTAAAAATTCAAAAGGGAGTATCGAGTATGGCGGATAACAATATTAAAAAGCCGAAAATTATGTTTTTTTTCTGAACATTTTACTTTCTCAATACAGGAAGGAAAATGGTTATTTTAAAAAGATTAAAGTATGAACATTCTAATTTATTTTAAATCTGACAATTGCGATTCATTCTTTAAAATTTTGACAAATTATAAATTTTATATATAGGTCAATCAATTTGGTTTGAAAGATAAAACACAATTTTTTAAAATTAAGTTGGATTTATAGACAAGGTGGCTATTGGACCAGGAAAGTAAAAAATAAGAAAGAAAGTAAAAAAATAATTAATTTGCGTTTCATTTTTTTTACTTCAAATGTATACAACTTTTTCTAATTTTCTAACTTTATCATTAATTTTTTTCTTGTTTTAAATTTTTCTTTTCGAGTTATAGATTTTCTCTAATTTTCTTCTTCAATTTTATGATTCACTCATTTTTTTTTTAAATTTATTTGATTTTCTTAACATTTGGTTCATTTTTTGTAAATTTATTTACTCTTTTTTAAAATTTATAAATTTTATAATTTAGAAAAACTTTAATTGTTAGAGTTGTTTTAAACATATATTTAATGTTTTGAACAAATTTCTCTCTTTTACAGTTGTTTTCAATTTATTTTGCTTCCTCATTAAGGAGTCTTTGTAATAATTGTTAAGATTTTCGATTTTCTATAAGATTATATAAAGATTTTATTTTCACTACTAAAATAGTCTAAATCGACTTATTTATTTATTTTTTTCTCGAGAAAACTTCAACGGATTTCAATAAAATTTAGAAAGCTTATTCAGCTTTTAAATATCTAAGTACGAACACAAAGATTTTTGAAAATAACCAATCACATTTTTTAAGCACCTTTTTTTAATAAAATATCGTTTTTTTTAAATTCTTTTTATACTACAAATGCATTAACATAATTTCTATTTTATAATTTTCAATATTTTCAAAATATTTATTTGGTATATTTTTCTGTATATTTTGATAATTTATAATTATTATAATTTTTTAAAGACTCTGCTTCTTTTTTATATTTTTCGAAAATTTGATCCTACAATAAAATTCACATTTTATCATCACTTTTCTATTTTTTAATAATATTTTTACTTTTCTCGAAAATGTTTATTTGTTTTTCATTGCATTTTTTACTTTTAAAAGAAAGTTGTGTTTTTCTTATTTATCAAAGCAAATTTTCAAAGTTTTTTCTCATTAGTAAAATTTTAATGTTTTTCAAGGATTTTTTTTTAGTTTTTCAATTTGACAAAACATATCTGTAATTTCTGAATTTTTTACCTATTTTCTAAATTTATTTATTTATTTTTTGTAGGATTTTAATTTTTTTCTTACATTTTTTTTTGTTTTTAAGTGACAATTTTAAAGCAGATTATTCACAACTTATTATTTTTGCGTTAATAATAAAATGTTATTTTATTGGTTTGCTTCCTCCTGATGGAACCTTGCTATTCCTTTAAATTCACAAATTTTGCAAAATGCTTCAAATTTTGTATAATAAAAAAAATTATGTAAATTTATGTGTGTGTGAGTGTGTGTGTGTGTGTGTCTATGTATGTTTATATGCGTGTATGTGTGTATTATTGTGAGTGTGTGTGTAAATGTATGGATATAGATTTTTTTGTGAACACGATAACTTGAAAATGGTTTAACAGATTTAAATAAAAATTGGTTGAGGTTATTTTTGCTACTAAAATCTGGAATCAAACAGAAGGGTTTTTAAAAATAACCATAAAAACATTTTTATTGAATTTTGATCTTTTGAAAACTTTGTTTTTTAAACGACAAAATGTTATAACCTATAAATTCAACTTAATATTTAAAAAATTGAGTTCCTTGCTTCAAAGCAAATTAATTGACCCATGTAAAGTTTATATTTTGTCAAAATTTTAATAAATAATTCGCAATTTTCAAATTGCAAAAAAATTGAAATTTTCAGTTTCAAAAATGAACTTATTGCTTCCTCCATGAAAAAGCAATTTTTTTTCGCTGATGTGGAAGCAAAATCTTCATGAAATGAAGAATGAATTTTTTAAAATTTTTTAATTTTCCATTATTCATTATAAATGTTCTCACTTTTTTCTTTACTTATTAAATATTTGTGACCATTTCTGTAATTTCTTTATTCTTTCGTTGATTTCTATTTTTCATAGTATACCGGATGTTTTGCAAATTTCAGATAATTTACTTGTTTTATCTCTGTAGTTATTTTTAAAACTTATCTTAATAAGTAATAAATATATATCTTAATTCAAACCACTTAATATTTAACTAGTATTATATATATTATATTATTATATATATTATTAAGCGAACAAATCCGGGAAAATTGATGATCATAAAGTTCGAATTCTTCAAATGATCGAAATTATCATATTAACATTTTCCAGATTCAAATCAGACCAAAAATAATGTTCTGCATACCTAAAAATTGATTTGGAATATTTTCAGAATTAAATTCTCTCTTTTATTTTATTTTCTGTTAAAAAAACGTTATTCTTGAAATTATTTCCTAAAAGGAATATCGTTCAAATAAACATTTAGAACTTTAGGGACATAAAATTGTTTATATAAATATCAAAGATTTTCAAAAAAATTGTAAAATTTATATGATCCGAGAAAACCGGGAAATTCAAAATGAATATTTGTTAGACACCGTTTAATTTAATCTGTCTTTTTTAGGATACGTAGTTGACGAAATGTTGGCCACACACACAGCGAATATATTTCTTACAACACTGCAAAGTTATTGAAATGAAGTCGTGTCCAAATTGTCGAAAAGTCGCAGATTTGTTGACGAATATGAGAAAAATGAGACACACTTCTAAATTTCTCACAAGCCCGCATGAATAGGGAATACTAAATGGCAACGATATGGGCCACTTGAAGAATACAAATTGTCCATTAAGCTTGTTTTTTTTTTTAATTAACACGATCATCGATCAACAAGCTGCGGTCATATACACGAAGTATGGGAGTTTATTGAATTAGTACCGCTGCCCGGTTCAAAACCATGAAATACATTTTTCGTTCCATTAAATAGAGAAAATTATGTGAGAGATGAAAAAGCTGTTAACGAAAAGAACTTTTAATTATTCTTTTAATTTGTACGACTTATAATCCTTGAAACGAAAGAATGACCCTGAGAAACTGGAAGAGAAGAATGAGACCGGTATCGTAAAAACAGTCCAAGTTGTAAAAACGATATATGTGAAAGAGTTCTAATTACTTAGCTTTTATTAGTTCGTTTCTTCTTAGGATACAATAATTCTAAAATTATAAAAAAGATTTCATTTTGCATGAAGTATCCATAAGAAGAATTTTAACAATTTTAATTTGAAATATTTGAATTTTTGTTAGGCTTTTCATTAACGGTCAGTCAACCTCTGATAACCAATGGCAATGAGGTTCTATTAAATTCTCATACATCGTCTTGTTTATAGATGATTGTCAGTTTAATATGAATAAATTTAGACTTTGGAACCAGATACAAATAGCAATATAAAATCTAGGCTGTGTATATGATTATAATTATAGGGCTGCATTGTTTTACGCACACTTATTATTTAAAAAATTTGAAAATTCTTGTTGTCAAGCAATGACAAAATAAATAAAGTATTTCCATTAATAAATCCAAAAAAAGGACAGAATTCCTTATAAATTCTATAAAGATTAGCTTAAGATTCAATTAATTCTGAATCTGCGCTATCAAAGGGTCCATCAGCATCATAATTTAAAACAAAATACTAACCAATCTTAATTGGTATGCAGAGCGAATACGTGATTCGTGTTCTAGCTTAAGCATGTGCCGCATAATAATCAATTTCTAAAAGTTTGGAATTTTAAAAAATGGAAATTGGGGTATCAAATTTTTAGTTCTTTGAGACACGAGTGTTCCGGAAAAAGATTCAATTGTAGAAATTTTCGTTGTTACTGGACTTGTATAAATTTGTATTTTTTCCACTAAATATTACTGTATAGGTAGTAATTTTCTTTAAGGTTTAACTTTAGTTTCTCTATTTTCAAGCTGTTTACAAGAATATAAAAAATTATAATGCTTTATTAGAGGCGATAAACAAAGGATCACACGGTTATTCTAAAGCCAATATTCCACGAGTCTGTCTGCTTTGAACATCAACAGGTTACGTAACTCTTCGTTTTCACACGTTGTTATATATATACATTTGAATTCCACTTCTTTCTAATTTCCAGTCGTGTAGGATGAAATTTAAATATTTAAAATGTTGATAACTTTGTTAGAAATTAGCAAAATTAAATTTATTATAGTTCATTGGAAAGAAATTAGCAAAATTAAATCTATTATAGATCATTGGAAAGCTTTTAAAATTTGCCGTCAAATTGTCCTATAGCTTAAAGCTTTTTTGAATAATAGAAATGGAAATTGAATGTGATAAAGACAGGTTTATTTAATAATTTAAGAAATGATTTCTTGACTATAAAAACTTTTTTCATGCACATGTGTTTGTTCATAGATAATGATAATAATGTTTCGAGACAGTAATAATAATTAGCAGACACTATATCTTTCTTTTCTTTCTACCTTACTCAATAATAAATTATTAATATATTGATCGACTCTCTTAAATTAAATCATTAAAATTTTTACTGATTTTAAATCAAAGTCCTTAAGCATATGCTTCTTAATTTAATAATGTGCTTCTAATTTTAAGAATATTTTTTTTATTTTTAGGAATATTATATTCTTAATATAAGAATAGTTTATTCATAAAGTAAGAATACCGTTTTTTTAGTGCATTGATTTAAATAATGGCGCTGAGACACCCTTAATATTATATTTGACAACTTTCCAAGAAAAAAGTTTCAGAATACTAAAAATAAATACTATTTTATTCATTTTTTAAATCCCTTAAAAAATAACAGGTTGATATAATCACCACAATTTTCATTCGAACAAAAAAAAAAAAACTTTGAACGATTAATCACTGTATCCATTGCCCTAGTAAAAGTTCCCCAACGTACAAATTTCTTTAGAGGGAAATGCCTCGGTGTCGACACTTCCGTTTCAAATTGGGCGGTTTGCCCAGGTTCGAAACGTGTCCTTCCGGTGCATTGAAACACCCTTGTCTCTATTACATTGCTCGCTCTTCTGCCTTATTTTTCACTCTTACATACTTTCTTTTCTCAGTATTACACTGAGAAACTTTTAATTACAGTATTTGCTTTTTTTAATTTCTATATTTGTAATAAAACGTAAAATGTAGGGATAATCAAGGTACAATCATAATAGTCCTTTTTTAAAAAAAAGAGATTCTGTTACCTTGTTTTTAATTATTGTAATTTCGTGAGAAAAAAAATTAACATAATGAGTATTATTTGAGGTTAGAAAAGTGTAAATGTGAAAAGGCGGTATTTATTTTTAACCCATTTTGATACTATTTATTAAGGCATGTCTAAAACTTTATTAGAATATTTCTTTCGAGTAACCATACACTGTTAAAGATATTTTGATATTCACGAAATTAACTCAAACTTTAATTTTTTCAAACTTATAAGTTTCAACTAATCAAAGTTGCAATTATTACATGTATATAGTAAAATATTAATTAACAGCAACATTAATGAGAAAATTCACATTACTGTTCGTCATTTAAAACTATTATAAATTTTTGGAAATGCAAATAATGAAAATTACGAGAATAATTATAAAATGGAAAATAATATATATGAAAAATGACGAAAATAATTGACAATTAAGAAGAAAATTCGAAAAATGGCTAAACAAATACACAATTGTTAAAAATAACACATGCACACAAAAAAATTAAAGTTCTCTGATCTGGGTATGAGACCAATATTTTCTTATGTATTTTGATGCGCTGAATCCGAATCCGTCAACAGAATTGACCCATCACGTCACGTTTTGACCCTAACCTCAAAATCAATAAAATGACAGTTTTTGTTCATTAGAATCTGAACCCGACTTAACTTTAATACATGCCTAGGGCCAATAGAAAGTCTGATTTATGACCTTTAAAATGCTTTTTTAAAAATTGTTCTACGATGATTTTTAACGGAGATATGGTATGTTTTTCATAAAATAATTTTTTTCCATAATTCACTATTCACGCGTTTTTAACATTTTAAAAAAATCATATATTACGTAAAACCTCATATCTCCGTTAAAAATCATCGTAGAACAATTTTTAAAAAATCATTTTAAAGGTCATAAATCAAGCTTTCTATTGGCCCTAGGCATGCATTAAAGTTAAGTCAGGTACAGATTCTAATGAACAAAAACTGTCATTTTATTGATTTTGAGGTTAGGGTCAAAACGTGACGTGATGGGTCAATTCTGTTGACGGATTCGGATTCAGCGCATCAAAATACATAGGAAAATATTGGTCTCATACCCAGATCAGAGAACTTTAATTTTTTTGTGTGCCTGTGTAATCTAAAACTTTAAACAATATACATTCAATTTAAACTAAAAAACTGAAAAATTAAAAAAATTATAGGAATAATTGCTTAAACCAATTGAAAATTGAACAACTGGATTGAAAATCAAAACAAAAAACAATTGAAATTTATTTATTTATTTATTTATTTGTTAATAAACGGGTTTAAACCCTTTATAATACATATATATATATATATAAGGAGAAAATAGAAATAAACATTTTTTACAATATTATTTTGTTGACAAAGTTGATCGCAAAGCGGAGACAATTGAAATTGAAGAAAATAATTGAAAACTTTAAAAAATAATAAAAATTTGGAGAAAATAATATAAACTTGAAGAAATAAATTCATAATTTAACAATTAAACTGAAATTAAAAAAAATTGATAATAATGGAGAAAATTTACAAAACGTGAAAATAATTCACAATTGAAAACAAAATTCGAAAAATGCTTAGATTAATACAAAAAAAAAAAAAAAATTAAAAAACTCAAAGAATCATTATAAAATTTTAAGAGACTAATTGCAAATTGAAAAAATTGTAAGAAATAATTTCAAATTGCGAAAACTAGTTAACTATTAAAAGAAATAAATGAAAAATTAGAATAATTAAAAAAATGAAGAAAATATCTACAAAATGACTCAGTGGCGTAACTAGAAAACTCGGGGCTCTGATGGGAAAAAAATTTTTAATTTTCAATTAAAAATTGAAAAATGAAGAAAATTATAGGAATAATTGTTGGAAATAATTGCGCATTGTACGAGTGGATTGAAAATCGACAAAAATAATTAAAATTAAATAAAGTAGTTGAAAATTGAAAGTTTAAATTCAAATTTAAAGAATATAATTAATAATTGAAAAAAAGTATTTGAAAAAAGAAGAAAGTTATTGAATATAGAAGAAAACAATTAAAAACTGAAAAATGGAATTGAAATTTGAAGAAAAAATTGAGAATTGAAGAAAATAAAAATTTGAAATTAACGAATCTTATTGATAATGGAGAAAAATAATTGGCGAAGGGCGAGGATTTTAAAATATTAAACAAAATAATTGACAATTGAAAGAAAATCAAAAAATGACTAGAATAATGCGCAACTGAAAACAATAATTGAAAACGTTGAAAAATTATTTTCAAATATTAAGAGAATAAATAAAAATTTTAAAAATTGTAATGAATAACTAAAAATTAAAGAAAATAATTAATAAATGAAAAAAAAATATTTGAAAAATAACAAGAATAATAGCAAAATTTAAGATAATTTCTGAAAAATGACGAAAATAATTGACAATTGAAAACAAAATTTAAAAAATGTCTAGATTAAAACACAACTGGGAAAAATGAGTTAAAAAATCAAACTACCCGTGTAGAAAAGTTCCCCATATTTCCACACGGGTATAAATATTTAATTTAAAAAATAATTGAAAATTGAAAAATTAAGAATATTATGGAAATAATTGTTGTAAATATTTGCGAATTGAACAACTGGATTGAAAAGAAATTGAATGGAACAAAATAATTGAAATTGAGGAAAAAATTTATATTAAAGAATGGAAATGAAATGTTCAAAACATAATTAAGAACTAAAGAGAATAATTGAACACCTGAACTCTTTAATATTAAAGAAAATAATTTATAAATGCGCAAAATAATAGACAATTGAAAAAGAAATTCGAAAACCGTCGAGAATAATCTACAACAAAACAAAATAATTAAAAAAGTTGAAGAATAATTATAAAATGTAAGGAGAATAGTTGTAAATTGCAAACGGTTGAAAATTATGGAAACAATTGTAGACTTATTTACACACTAATTTACATCATACTTTCTTGAAATATTTAATTATTCTTTCTTGCAATTTTTTCTTTTTCAAACAATGTGTTTGGTAGGTTATGTTTTATATTGATTTTCTGTATTTTTAGAAAATTACTTAGGTAACTTTCATTTCTTTTTAAAAATTTTGCTTTTTTTATGCGTTTAATAATACTTTTTTATTTTTTAGATTTTGTTTTAATTTTATTCTTTTTACAAAAATTACTTCATTTAATTTTGAACAGTTTTATTTTAAGAAAATATTTAAAAAAATTTATTTACTTTTCCAGTGATTAATTTTATTTATTATTATAATTTAAAAGTTGTAAAATATAATTTTTTTCAATTTTAAGATTTTCTCATTTGATCAGAATTTCTCTATTTCTTAGAAATATTTGTTTTTTTCTTAAAATTGTTTAATTGTTTTTAATTAATTTTTCATTTAAAAAAAATTATTGCTTTTTGCTTGATTTTCAAAACAAGTTTTTAAAGTATTTTTTTATCTTTAGTAACATTTTTCCGCTTTTTTACTGATTATCTTATTTATTTTCTTAATTTAAAAAAACATGTCCGCAAATATTTTAACTTTTTGAAAATCATTTTTTCCTCTCTTTTGTAATTTCAATTGTTTGTTTTAAAAACTTTGACTGTTTATTGCGTAGTATTTGCATTTTAATAAAGAAATTGAATCAATCTTCCTTAAACTGTTTAATATTTCATAACGCATTATTACCATATTTTTTAATTTTCTTTCTTTTACTTTCATTGATTTTTTAAACTTTTTTATTTTTGAAGAATTTATTTATTTCTTGCAGGTTTTTCAATTAGTACATTTTTTACATCTTTTTGCTTTAATTTTCCCATTTCAATGTTAATTATCCAGAACTTTCTTATCTGTTCATTCATAATACTGGTTTTAATAAAATTTTGTAATTTCTGTAATTTATGTAAAATTTCATTTTTTTACATTTTGTTAAGATTGTTTAACATTTTCTCCATTGTTTAAATGAATATTCGCTAGACACTCTGATAAGATAAAAATGCAGAAACTTTTGTTCATTTTTAGGGGTGCCCTGAAATTTGTTTGTACCTCAGGCCCTTGACAGCCTTGATCCGGCCCTGGTTTTAATAATAAACGAAAATGCTTTTGGCCTACACGAATTTTCATTTCTTAATTTGTTATACAAATAATAGCATCAATTTGACGCGTTTCGGTATAAGATATTACACCCTCATCCGAACAGCACTATTTGTTTCAACATTTCTTTGTTTTTGATTGTTAATGTATACTCATTTCATATTTTATAATATATGAACTTTCATCTGCATCTCTGAACTGTCAAACAAATACTGCCATCTTTCTTTTCGCTGCGCGCGCACATACAGCGTCACGTGGTCCCAATTTTGATATCAAAGTTTTAGAATGCTTGCAATTCTTTATTTTCATCTCTATAAAATTCTTTAGACTTAATATAACTATGCGTCTTATAAATATAACACTTTAACTACTTTTTATCAAAAAGACAACTGTTGTGTCTAATATGTCTTTTCATAAACAATGTACGAGTTTTTATAACCACATTTCGATTATCCTTAAATTCTTAAATTTAATTGTATACAATAATAAGCAATAAAGCAGATATTAAAATCAAAAGTTCCTCAGTGTGGTTGTCTTCTCTGCATTTAATGTCAATGATCAACACCAATTCCTGTGCATCCCTTCCAAGAAAACTTGCACTTTTCATGCCATTGTAGATCACAGAACGTAGAATCATTACGCATTATACGCTATTACCGAGACATTTAAGTCCAATGCCCAAGATTACCAAGTACACAGCACCCAGAGCCAGAGTTGGTGCTCCGTTCCGTCTTGGTTCCCAGAAGCCCTTTCAGCCTTCGGGACGTGGGAAGCGAAAGTCAGTAGCTCAAGTCTGCACGCACATGTGTGCCCTGAGAAATGGGTGGCGCCCGAGCATGTGTCGAAAAAAGATATTTTATCAAGACTCCTAACAAACGAGAAAACCTCTCAGAAAGAAGGACCGTCCAATTTCAAGCGAGTTAAGAAAATGACCTTTTTGCCAGATAATAGCAGCTATTCACAATCGTCTTTAACCAAAGTTCACACGAGACTCTTTTTATGTATTATAAGCACTTCTTGTAACTGTTTCTTGAGATAAAGCAACTCTTTTTATACCCTCGTCTATGTACTGAATTTTTCTCCTCTTGTATATGTAAACATTAAGGGCATGAGATGAAGTATGAAGTCACTGGTACAGGTAAAAGTTGTCAGTAACTTTTCTCTTAAAATATTAAATATTTGTCACGAAATTTGGTAAAATTACTTAGAATATTATCAGGAAGGTCTCTCTGATCCGAGTTTGTTTGAATTTCGGCTCAAAACTAATATTTAAAAAATTTGCTATTTTTTGAAAATTTTCTGGAATTAATTCTGGGCCAAATTGTAACAAATTCGGGTCAGAGAGACCTTCTCATTGACATTTAAGGTAATTGTACCCAGTTTCGGGACAGAATAGCAAGAAACTGAAAAACTTTGGTTTTTAAATTTAATTTAGTTTTAAGACATAACTCGTCAGAACTTGGACAAATCTGAATGTAAATATTCTAAACTTGGTATGCTTACGTATTTAAGTCTATTGAAGCTGACAAAATGCTTAAAAAGTTAAAAAAACATTCATTGTGTAATTATTTGTTAATGTAAATCGAGACCTCTTTTAGTAAATGCATTTTTCAAACTTCTTTCTCAAAAAGTCTCGACGTTACCTTAGAATTGACATGACTTCCAGTGGAACATTTTTTCATCACTATTCGAGGAAGGTTTCTGGAAATTTTCAAAATGTTGCATTCATAAATGACAGAGATACACCATTATTACCAAAATAGGCGTGATTAATTAGAATCATTTTTATTATAATTTTTATTATGTCCCATTATTATCTCCGTAAATATAGAAAATATAAAAAAAAACTATTTTTGAAATTTCTAATATTTATTAGAAAAAGTGCAAAAATTATTTGCAGTAATTTTCACATATTACTTTCGTAATCACTGCATCAAAATACGTAAGTATACAAAGTTTCAGTTAAATCTGTGAGGGTTGATGAATTTGGAAGTTTAATCCCCGGTTTTTGATTAGAACAAACTATTTTTTTCCGTGTTGTGATTTTTACCCTATAGAACACACTTAAAATAAAATTACGTGACGGGAAAAAATAATAGGGTTTCGAGTGGCACAGTTGGAAAATTCTTACTCTTATTTAGAGAATGTAATTTCGGTTTAAATTAGCTTTGTTAAATTATTACGTGACATACTTTTTCCGGTCATTCTGACCCCTCGCTTTTCCCCTATAAATTACTTTTTCCGCAATTTCCACGCTGTTGCTTCCCCATGACTTGAGTTAATTTAAGTTTTAGAATCTATGTGAATTTCCTCGGTAATAAACGGTTTCGTCAATTTAAGTATGGCTTTAGAGGTTAATTTTTAATGGAAATTATGAATGCCCTTTGAAGTGCATCGCCATAATGAAATTTGTCACAAGTACGTTATAATGATGCATTTTAAGGCGTGTTTTAAATTTGTGGATACATTTATTAATTTCTATTAGAATAGTCGTAACACCTGCAAAATTGAGGTGATTGAAAATTTCGCAAATAACTTCCATTTTAAGGATGTTTTTCTGCTCAAGTGGTTCTCATTCTTTCGGACCATAATATTCAATATCTTTTTAAATTTATTTCTTTTTATAATTTTGTTTCTAAATAGTATTTTATAGTTAAAATCATTACACGAACTAATTTTGTTAAAAAAAAATTTTCCGTTGAGAACTGCAAGCATAAAAATTTCTCCTTCCTGATTATTTCAAAAAGGAGAAGAATTATTAAACTTGAATAACATTTTCTTAAGAACCATACGGTAAATTAATTTAATATTGTTGTAAAAGTTGTATTATATTGTAGGTTTAAAATATATTAATTTTTTTTTAAAATTTGTAAAGCCGTTTTTTTTCATTAATTAAAATATAGTCATTTTGTGCGTTTTGTTACTATTTCCATGTAAAAATTCCAACTTTATAAATTTATATATTGAAAACAGAACGGTAAATTTGAATAAAATTGCAACTATACATGTAAAATAATACATTTAATATGTTATTTAAATTTTATAAGAATCTGTAGAAAATCGATTTTTGGATAAACCCCTTAATGTATTTCTATGTATTTTTCATCTTTGAATCCGAATCCGCAGTGAGAATTGCTTATAATTGGTTCTAATTTTTTCGTTAATCTCAAAAAAAGAAAGAAAGAACTCAAATTAAAACAAAAAAAAATTTTTTTCCGGGATACTACATTAGTGTATTTCTACCTAATTTTCTCTTCCGAATCCGAATCCAAATTCAAAATGATCAGATTAGCCAAAATTATTTAGATAACTTCGAAAAAGCGGTTGTTGTGTATTTTCGAGCAATTTTCTAAGATTATCTAAAAATTTTTAACTAATCTGGTTATTCTGACTCCGGATTCGGATTCAGCGCGGGAAAATACGAGCCAGTATCATTTTGACACACACCTTATTTTGAAGATTGTTATATTGTACAAAATGAGAATATTATTTTGTACAACTGCTAAATGTTATTTTGTACAATTTTGAAAAATAAATTTGTTATTTTGTACAATTTTCTAAAAAAAGCTAAAATATTGTACTCCCAATGTTTTATAGCTTTTTTAAAAAATTGTACAAAATAACAAATTCATTTTTCAAAATTGAACAAAATAACATTTAGCAGTTGTACAAAATAACATTTCCATTCTGTACAATATAACAATCTTCAAAATAAGTTTTGTGTAAAAATGATACTGACACGAAAATACATAGAAATATATTAGCATAGTATCCCGTAAAAAAAAATTTTTTTTTGGTTTTAATTTGACTTTATAAATTTTTTTGAGGTTATCTTAAAAATTGGAACCAATCTAACAATTCGAACTTCAAATTCATGCAAGGAAAATACGTAGGAATATATTGAAGTGTCTTGCAAAAAAAAATTTTTTTTTATTATCAATAATTTTTTTGTATCTTTTATATATTTTTTTCTCTGCTGATAAATAGAAGCAAAGAAGAAGGATACAAATATTCTTGGGAAAACACGTGGCATTTTTGATATCTATAATACATTTGTAATTAAACACATTAATGTGTTTATTTAGCTTGTTTTACCGCAGGAGGATTAAAGGGATGCGTGGGATGGGGATCGGGACTTTTAAACTATTTTCTCTCCACTCATGTCTCATAATTATTTAAGCAATTTCCCATAGCCTGTAGCAAAGAACAGCAGCCTGTTGCTTATATACTGACTCGCTTCCCACACAGAGCGTGCACGAACTCATAAACGGATCACATATGGGAACACTCAATGTATACAAAATATGTGTGTTACACGTTTTATAGACGCTTCCAAAAACATCAATTTTCAGCTAAATTAACAAAAGAAGAATATTTAGCAGATGATTTTTACAATTTGTATTTTATAACTTTAATGGCATTTTTTTACGAGGCCTTATGACAAATTACTCAAAATAACCTCAAAAATTATTTATTGGATGTTAAAAGACAATCCTCATTAGACCACCACAAAAATAAATATTCAAATAAATCAAACAGCAAAAGCCAATAAAATTATAACAACAAATGGCACCCCTTATAAAAAAACTTCTTTTTTTTGTCAACGTTGCGCACTCGACCATCATCAAAATTCACTATTATAATAAAGTTCGACAATATAACAAATTTCTTACCTCCAGAAAGGAGATTCTTTAATTACAACGAGATTAGAATAATTATCAAAAATTACAAGATTAATAATAAAGTCAATATTGTAGGTACCTATTGTATTGGTTAAAAAGTCACATGGAAATTTTGAGGTTAGTATAAAACGATTTAAATTGCAATCGAATCAAATTGAAAGGAAAAACATATCGATAATAATTCAAAATTTACTAGTCTGATTTTCATTTGATATAAAGTGTCTTTATATCAGACTTATTTTCTGAAACATTTATACTAATGTCTCGCTAACAATCCATCCGTATGAGTAATCTATCAGTATGAGTAATTTAGTCATACGGATAAATAGTACAACCAACCGTCAGCTAGATGAAACTATTTCTTTCTCTCAGTGCGTGCATATGTGTTAAGTTACAGTAATTATAAGATACGAGTTAGATAAAGAAATTTTAACCCAGTAATTTAAAAATCTAAGCGTTGCAGGAAATAACAACTTAAGTTGATCAGAGAAAAATACCCATGTAGTCTAATATTCAAATATGCCAATTAAATGGACTTTTGTTTGAAAGCATTCGTTTGTAACGTTGCTAATTAAGCTGAGCACAATCGATTAACACGCGAACAAGGTTCTAGGAAATGATTTTGGACAAGGGGTTTTCGCCTCGTTTTATGTGTCTATAACTATTTAATTTAATTGTCCATGTACGGCTCATGAGTAATATATATGGGTCATTCTCTCAAAAAAGGGCAAATTGCTCGTTTACAACATTTTTATTATTAAAAATAAATTGTATTTTAAAAAATTATGTTCGACATATTATAATATTTAGAGTATTTTAATTACATCACTGGAGAAAGAAAATACAGTTTTTGAATTTACTGAAATATTCAAGTTAAAAGGGTGTGAAAAGTTTCTTTTTATATTTAGTAGATAAATTACAAATATTATTAATGATTAGTAGAGAAATTGTTCCCTTTCATAAAAATCCACAAATATTACCCATAAAAATTGTTTGTTTTTATATTACAACGAGTATATATTGGAAAAATAAGAAACTCCACTCCGTCGCCATACATTTTTTTTATATTTAGTAGGCCAAAAATAAACATTATAAATAATTATTAGAACATTCATTTCTTTTCATTAAATCTCACAAATATCACCAATGAAAACTGATATTTTATTTCTAGAAGCATTATATCGTGGAAAAATTAGAAACTCCGCTCCGTCTTTAAAACTCCACTCCATCGCTACAAACAAAAATTGTTTGTTTATATATATACTGAAAAAATAAGAATCTTCGCTCAGTCGCCATAAATTCTATTTAATATTTAATAGGCAGAAGATAAATACTGAAGAAGATAATGGAAAAATTTGAAACTCCACTCCGTCATAAATTTTTTTTAATATTTAGTAGACGCAAGATGAATGTTATGAATGATTATTAGAACATTTATTTCTTTTTATTAAATCTCACAAATATCACCAACGAAAATTGTTATTTTATTTTTAGAAGCATTATATAATGGAAAAATTAGAAACTCCACTCCATCGCCATAATTTCTATTTGAGTCAGTTGATAAATGATAAATATTATTAATAATTATTAAAACATTTATTTTTTTAATACTCTTACAAATATCACCTATAAAAATTGATCTTCTACTCTTGAAAAAAACCAAAACTACCCATTTACAGAGAATGACCCATATATAGTATAAAGCATTAATCGTATTTGCACCTGAGATCAAGGATTTTATTCATCAATACATGGAACAAGTTTAGATTTGATTTTACATTATGAGTCAATAAAATAATGTTTTTCTTTAATCATGAATTATGAATTTGGTATAATTTATCGGGTTATTTTCTTGAACAACAACTTTTTGCCATTTCTTTCAAAACAGATTCTATAAAGAAATATGCAAGTTCATACATACCTGCATACTATTTTACTTTTTTAACTTGGATAATTAAGTGTTAATGGGGATTCAAGGCATAAAAAATGAGCGTAAGTAAAACTGTAATTAAAATAAATTAAATTTTGAATTAACAGTTATTTTTCCATAACTCATTTAAAATTCTCTTTTTTTTTTAAATTTATAACTGTTTGATTTTCGATTGAGAACTATCGTTATTAATGCGCTTTGTTGTTTAATTCAGTGTTAATTTCTATTGAATAAAAGTTTCATTATCTAAGAGTTCTCTATTGTCTATTCTCTACTTAATTTGCAACACACATACACGACCTAGGACTTGATAATACCACCTGCAATAATGAGGACTGACGAAATAAAAATAGACCCTGAATAATAATGAATAGAAAACTTTAAGTACACTTGATGTAACGGAATTTCTTACTTCTGTGATTTTATATGCTTTTATGTAATCACGAGATTTTCAACACGGCGCAAATTCTTCTTTTTATGAGAGAAACACTGAACTGCATATTTAAGTGAATCGCATATTCATTGACGTCCGAAGCTTATTATAAACTTGTTCTATAATTGACTGCAACTTGTTTATGAACTGAGGATATTGCAATCTTAATGTTTTTTAAATTGCATTGATCATAAATTTAAAAGATTGTCGACTCTGCTGGAAGTAATGGAATAGAAATATTTTATCCATTCGAATCTGTTTTAATTTTAAGAACTAAAAACAATACACTTTGTATTGTCTTTTCTATTCACGTCTATCTTTTTCTATCCTTTGTTTAATCTCATTATTTCATTTCAATCCCTACTTCTATCCATCAGAATGTTTATCCTCTTTATTACAAAAATCTTTATCCAAACTAATCTCAAAGTTATACATTTTAATTTCTTTCTATCCATTTCTATTCTCTAAGTGACTCTATCCAGTTTTATAACCAATTTTTTATTTCCTTCTTTTCATATTCAAATTAAACATTTTGAATCCCTACCAAATTTTGTATCCCATTTAAAACTGCAAAGCAGTACTTACATCTATTTTTATCAGTGATTTCCTATAAAAATTTATTTTCTCTTTATCCATTTTAATCTTTTTTATACCTCTCACATTTAAATAAATAACAAAAAATGTATTTCAATCACTTTTTTTCTATCCAAATAAATCATTTTGACCTGGATTTTTATACCTGGTTTTCATCCAAATTTATATTTTTATGCATTTTAAACATTTTTTCATCCATTCCAACAATTGAAAATTCAAATTTTTGGTCTACAAAATAAACATTAAATATATAATCAACATAGAGTGTATCAATATAATCTAAAAACCCTCATCAGAAGTTTAATACAACCTCGTTGATTCTACGCATGCGCGAGGTTGACTGTCAGAAAATGTTATATATGTGACGCTCCACGGTGAAAGTGACCTTAGCGGCAAAATATTGTATTTTGAATTTTTATTATGAATCGATAGAATTTGAGTTGCTCTTTCACATACAGAAATAAAAACTTTTTTATGTCTATTACTTTTTGTGTTATTGGCGATGAAACATAGGCACAACTAGAGTTGCGAAGAAGTAATATTACCTGGAGAACGGTAATAAGAACGACAATAAAACCGAGAACATAACCGACTAAAATTCTAATTGAGAATTAATAGGAATTTAGGTTTTTTATTTTTTTTATCAAAGTTAAGTAAAATTTTCTCAATAAATGAACAAAAATAGAATCTCTAGTGTCATTCTTATTAGTAATGATTTGGATTTCAATGTTAATAGCAAGAATTATATATATTACAATTTATTTTAATTATTTTCTCTTCGCCAATAAAACAATTTAATTATTTATTGCAAATTTCATATTATTTATGGCAAAATGAAATTAATTTTTTTAATTAACCATTATTTTTTTCATTTTGCAATTATTATCTTTAATCTTTAATCATTTTCATTATTTCTGAATTAATATCCTGAACTTTCAAATCTATATAACAATTTTCAATTATTTTGTTCAATATTCATTTCCTTTTATCATTTTGCAATAATTTTCTGCATCTTTTAATTATTTTTCAATTAATTTCCTAAATTTTCAGTTTTAATTTCAAATTTAGATTATTGTATTCAACTTTCAACTTTTTAAATGATTTTTCAATTATTTTCTTTTGTTTAAAAATAAACCCTGCAATTTTTCTATTATTTTCTCCAATTTATAACTATTCTCCTTCTTTTCGCACAGATTTCCAAAATTTCAATTATTTTCATTTGTTTTCATAATTTCCAAAAAAAATTAATAATTGTATCTTAAGTTTCAATTATTTTTAGCCCTTTTCAATTCTTTTCTTCAATTTTTAATTGTTCTTATTTTTTTTCTCAAATTTTCAAGTATTTTTCTCAAATTTCAACTGTTTTTATATATTTAAAAAAAATTCTGCAATTTTCTCAATTATTTATATCAAATTTCATTGATTTGTTCAACTTATCATTGTTTTGATCAGATTTCAATTACTTTCCCAAATTTCTAATTATTCCTATTATTTAAAATTATTTTTTAAGATTTTTAAATAGTTTTTTCAAATATCAAATATCCCATTTTTTTCTTCACTTTTTAATTATTTTTAATTTTTTTCATAATTTCAAAAATTTTAAACTATTTGTCTATTAATTCAATTAATTATTTAAATTTTCAATTATTAGTATTATTTTTTTATTATTTTCTTCAATTTTAATTACTTACGTTCTTTTTCATAATTTCCAAAAATTCTTAAATTAAAAATTGTTCTCTTCAATCTTTAATTATGTTTATCTTTTTTCATTTATTGTCTCTAATTTTTAATTATTTCCTTTTTTTTCAATTAATTTCTAAGAGTTTTAAGTTTTTTCTGAAATCTTCTTCACCTTTCTTTTATTTAATAAATAGGATGGATTTTTTCAATTATTTTCTCAAATTTTAATTATCTTCTTAAATTTTTAATCATTTTCATTATTTCGGAATTAATTTCCCGAATTTTTAATTAGTTTCATCATATTTCAATTATTTCCCTCAATTTGTAATTTTTTTTTTCATTTTCATTTATTATTTTTAAGACTTTTAAGCATTTTTTTAAAATTAAATTATCTTCTTCAATTTTTAATTACTTTTATTTGTTTTTCAAGTAATTATCTAAATTTTCAGTTATTATCTCAAATTTTGATTATTGTCTTTAATTTTCAATTTTTTAAACGATTTTTCAATTATTTTCTTTTGCTTAAAAATAAATTCTAAAATTTTTCTATTCTTTTCTCCAATTTCTAATTATTTTTTATATTTATGTATAATTTTAAAAAATTACAATTATTTATCTGAAATTTTAATAATTTTCATTATTTTTTAATTATTTTTTCAAAATTTAAATTATTTTAATCAAATTTTAATTATTTTTTTTTAATTTTAAATTATGTTTATCATTTTTCAATTATTTCCCTAAATTCTTAATTATTATTCTTATTTTGTAAAATTATTTTTTAAGATTTTTAAGTATTTTTCTCAAATTTCAATTATTTTTTTCAGTTTTTAATTATTTTCATTTGTTTTCATGATTTTCAAATTTTGTTATTAATTATCTTAAATTTCAATTATTTTTAGCTTTCTTCGATTTCTTTTATTCATTTCTTTAATTATTCTCATTTTTTTCAATTAATTTCTCAGATTTTCAAGTATTTTTCTCAAATTTTAATTATTATTGTTTATTTAAAAAAAGCTGCAATTTTTACAGTTATTTCTTTCAAATTTCATTGATTTTTACAACTTATTATTATTTTATTTTATATTTCAATTATTTTCTTAAGTTTCAAATTTTAAAATCAATTTTTAATTATTTACCCCATCTTTTAATTATTTGAATTATTTTTCAAGTAATTTTCTAAATTTTCACTTATTATCTTACATTTAGATTATTATCTTCGATTTTCAATTATTTAATTCATTTTTCAATTATTTATATTATTTGTTTCTTATTTTCAATTACTTACGTTCTTTTTCAAAATTACCAAAAAGTTTTTAATTATTTATCTGAAATTTTCATTTGCTATTCAATTTTTAATTATATCTACGATTTTTTTCTATTTTATTTACTTATATTCTGTACTTTTGGCAATTATTTCTCTTAAATTAAACATTGTCGTCTACAATTTTAAATTATGTTTATATCTTTCTTCATTTATTTTTTGTAATTTTTAATTATTTTCCTTTTCTTGCAATGAACTTCTAAAAGTTTCAAGTATTTTTTTGAAATATTCTTTACATTTCCTTTATTTAAAATATATTATGCAATTTTTTGAATTATTTTCTCAAATTTCAATTATTTTCTTCAATTTTAAATTATTTATATTATTTCTTCATAATTTTCTTTAATTTTTAATCATTTACATCATTTTCTGAATTAAAATTTTTAATTATTTATCCCAATTTCAATCATTTTTTCAATTTTTTTTTAAAAGTTTAAATTATATTCTTTCATTTGAAAATTAAAATTGTTATATTTAATAATAATATTTCCACTTCATTGTCTTATAGTCAGTTTGTAATGATAATTATTTTATTATTTATCCCTTTTTATTTCAATAAATTGTTTGCGATTCAAAATAGTGGAGCTCATTCAAACATAGAAAATTCTCATAAATTCTTCGGAAGGAGAATATTCTCGAGAATGTAACGGGATTTTGAATTACCGAGAATTTTGCAACTTTAGGTACAACCTAACAATAACATAGGCAGGCTCAACTTCAAACGCACGTCCTGTAAAATCCATTTCTTGCAGCTAAGGTCCCTTTCATCGTGGAGCGTCACATATATACATGCAATATACATTTTTAAACGCATATGGACCAATACTGTATATAGTATATGGAACCCAATTATGTACATAACCCCTTTTCATCTTAACAGTTGCGATCTTAATTAAGAATCACAGTTTAGCAACACTTTATAAATAGTAGGTGACTGACAAATAAAAAATCCTAATTTGATTAACTTTAAGAGGCCGTAAAAGGATAATTGGAGGGTTGCCATAATTAATGGACTGTTATTCAGCTGTTCTTTGGGATAATTCATTATCCTCATAGGGAGCGATAAGGAGATTCACCTGGCAGTCACGCCAACATGACCTTAAACTGGCGCGACCTGGGCCAACTGAAGAGCGGGTTCTGAAATGGTCATATACTATATGGTCGTAGACGAAGAAAGATGAGAAGCAGGGAAAAAAACTCTCACGTGAAGAACATAACCTGCAATACTCCTGATGAAAATACACTGCGCCACCTGTTCAGCATTGGCGTGGGATGATGAGTGCACTATCGAAGAGAAAAGTGAGGGAAAAAAGATCCTGTGAATAACATGGGGTTTACTCCATTATTAATGCCCCGTGTGAATAGATATGTATTTCGTTCGTCACAATAGTAGCTTCTATTCTATCTGATTGTAAGGAAATGCCTATCTTCGCATATAAAAGTTGTACCTTGTACAGGCTGAGAACGTCCATTAGGTCAATAAAAGTATCCCGTTACAAGCGTAAAAAAATTGGAGGTTATCTTTACTGGTTGTAATTGTCTGGCGCTGTAAATCGCCAATTCTTGGACAAGTTGCTTCTTGAATCATCTGCATCTTAGTTCCAATATCTCACACGCTTTAATCTAACAAATATTTTTTCTGTGGCGACAGAAAACAAAAAGTGACTAACCACATATTTTGATAGCATTGCACTATTTTTTTTTCTCACTTTGTGTTTTCGGAACTGGTTTCAGATTTCTACCACGAAGCGATGTTACAAGAAGTTTTTTCTCACTCGGAGAGTGACAGGAGGTGCAGCGAGTATAGTGCGTAAAAATTAGCTTAAAACAGTCAGAAGCTGAAGGACATACGCTACCATCTGGGCCAGCTGCCAGACTAACCTGAGACGAGATGTGAGTTCATGTGAAAAAGAAAAGGAGGACATAGAGGAGGCCAAATCCTTAGAACAGGACGCTCTTATATGTGCAAGATCCTGCTTCCGGGTTTGCATCTGTGTATTAGACGTTGGATGTGAAAATTGAAAGTAGGTAGGTAAAGACCGTCTGCACCTGGTGCTTTTTTTATCTTCCTTTGGATTCCAGTGGGCGAAACGAGGATAGAAACTAATTTAGCAACCACAGTATCTTCATTTTTATTTCTTCTCCTTCTTCCAATATGCGGCCAATTCAATTCGTATAAATTTAATTCACAAAATAATCACAATATTCAATTCCATATAATTCAATGTTAAAATTAAACTGTGGCCAGTTCACAAAGTCTAGACACGTCTAGATTTTGGCAGCAGAGGTTATGTCGTAGTGCCTTAACCTCAATCATAACACCGCACTGATTCACGCCACCAATACACCAAGGCGCTTTTTCCCGTTTCTCTTACAAATTTGCGAAAGTGTAGAACCAAGCGAGAAAATTTGTAACTTAAAAATTTCGTCTGCTAAACCAGTCACGTGACCCACGTGATCACTCAGCTGTTTGTAGACAGACATTTTCAAAAAGAACTTCACGTGTGTTTACACAAAAGCGACATTTTGTGGCATATAATTCTAAGCTCCTCTGATAGGTTAGAGTTGCAAAGAAGTAATATTACTTGGAGAACGAGAATATAACCAGGAATATAACCGACCAAAATTCTAATCGAGAATTTATAAGAATTTAAGTTTTTTTATTTATTTATCAAATTAAATCAAATTTTCTCAATCAATGTATGAAAACAGAATCTCTAGTGTCATTCTTATTAGTAATAATTTGAATTTTAATGTTGATAGTAAGAATTATATATAATAACTACAGTAACATTAAAGACCAACTTTGTATTGTTGTTGGTCATTTAAAACTACAAATTTTTGCAAATTTAAATATACCCAAATAGCACGTAATATTGCAGCAACGTTGCCTCAATGTTGTCCATGTCCACATTGCTGCAACGTTGCCCTGTAATGTTGCTGCAACGTTGCACTGCAATATTGCCCCAACGTTGCAATAATATAGTTGCTCAATACAACGCTTAAATACAACGTTGATTATACAAAAAAATGAACAGTTAACGTAATTTGCATTGGTTGAACTTTCCTTTTATTCCGTAAATTTCATCTTTACTAAGTACTGTTTTTAAAAGTTAATGAAGCCTTTATAAAATTTTGAAATGCTATATTTTGAAAGTTGCTGCAACGTTGCGGCAACATTGCAGGGAAACGTTGCAGCAACATTGCAGGAAACGTTGCAGCAATGTGGACATGGACAACATTGAGGCAATGTTGCTGCAACGTTGCTGCAATATTACGTGCTATTTAAGTAATAAAAATTACAAAATTGAAGAATATATTTGAAAAATGACAAAAATAATTGACTGTTGAAAACACAATTCGAAAAATGGCTAAATAATTACACAATTATTGAAAAGAATAGTTTAAAAAATAAACAATAAATAATATTAAATTTAAACAAAATAGTTGAAAAATTATAGGAATAACAGTTACAAATAATTACAAATTAAACAACTAAATTGAAAATCGAAAAAAATAATTGAAATTGAAGAAAATAATAAAAAATTGAGAAAATAAAATGAAAATTTAAGAATTAAATTAAAATTTGAAAAAATAATTGATAATTGAAAAAAAATTACTAAATGACGAAAATAATTGACAATTGAAAACAAAATTCGAAAAATAGCTAGATTAATACACAACCGAACAAAATAATTTAAAAAATTAAAGATAATAATTATAAAATTTTAAGATAATAATTAAAAATTGAAAAAATTGTAGGAAATAATTGAAAATTGAGGAAAATAATTAATGATTGAAGAAAATAGTTGAAAAATTGAAGAAAATATATGAAAAATTAGGAAAAAATTGTCAATTGAAAACAAAATTCAAAAAAAGACTAGATAAATAGGCAACTAAAAAAAATAATTGTAAAAATTAAACATAAAATATTAATTTTAAAGAAAATAATTGCAAATTTACAAATTAGGAAAATTATAGGAATAATTGTTGGAAATAATTGCACATTTAACAACAGGATTGAAAATCGAGAAAAATAATTAAAATTGAAAAAAATAATTGAAAATTGAAGAATGGTATTGAAATTTAAAGAATATATTTAAAAATTGAAAAAAATCGAGAATTAATAAATATAGAAGAAAACAATTATTGAAAGCTGAAGAATGGAAATAAAAATCGAAGAATAGAATTCAAAATTAAAGAAAATAATTAAAACAATTGTATTTTGAATCAAATAAACTTAATGATAATCGAAAAAAAATAATAGAAAAAAGGCGATAATTTTTTAATATTAAAGAAAATAATTGAAAATTTAAAAGTAAAGTATAAATTTGAAAAAAATAACTGAGAATGGAATAGAATGGTTCTAGAATTGAATAATTGAATTAAAATTTTAAAACAATTTTTATGAGTGAAAAAAATAATTGAAAAAATAAGAGAATTATTGAATATTGAGGAATTAATTGTAAATCGATAAAAATAATCGAAGATTAAAGAAACTATTTGAAAAGTGAAGGGAATTATTAAAAATTAAAGAAATAAATTTAAAATTAAAGAATTAAATGGAAATTTCAAGAAAATAATTACCAATTAAAAGAAAAATTACAATATGACGAAAATAATTAAATATTGAAAAAAAATTCAAAAAATGGTGAGAATAATCGGCATTTGAAATTTTTTTTTTTTTTAAATAATGAATAATAATAAAATTGAATTAGAATAATAAATTGTCAATTGAAAACTTATACAAATAATGGAAATAATTGAAACAATTGTAAAAAATGAATAAAAATGAAAGAAATCATTTGGAAGTTGAAGAATTGTATTGGAATTTCAAGAAAATATTTTATAAATAAGAAAATGCGAGAATTATTTAATTTTGAATAAAGTAATTGAAAATTGAAGAAAATAATTGAAAATTAAATAAATCAATGAAAGATTAAATAATTAAATTAAATATTAATAATTAATAGTTAATAATTAAATTAAAGATAATTTTAAAATTATTTTCCACAAGTTTTAAATATTCTTATTTTTTTAAAATAATTTAGTAAAATTTTAAAATATTTTTCTCAAATTTCCCATTATTTTCAATTATTATTATTCATCATTTTCAATTATTTAATTCAATTCTCAGTTATTTATATTATTTGTTTATAATTTTCAATTACTTACATTCTTTTTCATAATTTCCAAAAAGTTTTTAATTATTTATCTGAAATTTTTATTTTTCTATTCAATTTTCAATTATATCTACGAATTTATTGTATTTTATGTACCTTTATTCTGTATTTTTTGTAATTATTTCTCTTAAATTAAAAATTTTGTTTCTCAATTTTAAATTATGTTTATCTTTTTTCATTTATTTTCTCTAATTTTTAATTATTTTCTTTTTTTTGCAATTAACTTCTAAAAGTTTTAACTATTTTCCTGAAATTTCCTTTAAATTTCCTTTATTTAAAATATATTATGCAATTTTTTTCAATTATTTTTTTAAATTTTAATTATTTTCTTCAATTTTAAATTATTTATATCATTTCTTCATAATTTTCTTAAACTTTTAATCATTTTAATAATTTTCTGAATTTTAAATTATTTATCTCAATTTGAATAATTTTTTTCAATTTTCAATTATTTTCTCCAATTTTTCATTACCCTAATTTTTTTAATTTATTTAAAAAATTTTGAAGTATTTTTCTCAAATTTGTTCATAATTGTTATATTTAATAATAATTTTTACACTTCATTGACTTATAGTTAATTTGTAATGATAATTATTTTGTTATTTATCCCTTTTTATTTCAATAAATTGTTTGTGTTTCAAAATAGGGGAGCTCATTCAAACATAGAAAATTCTTATAAATTCTCCGGAAGGAGAATATTCTCGGTTATATTCTCGAGAATGTAACCGAATTTTAAATTACCGAGAATTTTGCAACTCTACGATAGGTTATCTACTTTCGCTAATTTTTAAGAGAAACGACAACTCACTTAAAATTATCATAACTTGGTAAAAAAATGAGACAGAGAATTGAATCTTAAAAATTTGTGAAATTCATTAAATTCTGCTTTAGAAAACCTATTAATAAAAATTTTTAAAAATTTCAAAGTGATTATATTAGTTGATAAGTTAGAAAAAAAAATTCTAGAATTTTTTAATAATCGTTCAGTATATTTAACTCGCTGTCTAATCTACAAAAATGACATGAAAAAAATTTAAACTTACTTCGCCTTCTTGGTTAAAATGTCAGCTTTAATTTGAGCTAACAAAATTTGAAAAATATTAAGTCGTTCTTGAGATATGACTAAAAATGTTCGATGTTCCAGATTAGTTCCGGATTAAAAAATCAGGAACTTATCCGGAGTTCCGATATTTAAAAAAAAATTAATTTTGCCGACGCAATTTGTATTAAAATACTTTAAAAAATATTTCTAGGGGGTACAAGTACCCAAAAAAAATATCAAAAAAGCAGTTGATCACAAACTATGTTTAAAACTATGCGTCCCAACGCAACAGGTTAAGGCACATCATCCATTTATGCTACCTGTTAATAGACCATTTTTGCTTTTCTCGAAATTCTCAGAGATAAATTTCCCCCATAATGTTTTAGTTATAGTAACTTATTAATATTATTATTATTGTAATGTTCAATGTACAGATTGATATCAATAACAAAAAGAGCATTTTTGTTGAGATATGTAAATAATTTATTATTGCTTTGATGTTATTCTTATCATTTGATTAAATTTTCATGACACAAAGTTTGTTAAAATGCCACTTAAGGAGCAATGAAAAGTGAAGAATAAGTGCATGTTTATAAGGCTTATTGTTGTACTCAGACTTGCATAAAGTGACTCGTATAAGTGCGACAGCTTTGGTCACGCAATTCTTAATCAAAGACATCAGTGGTTAGCTTACGCACGAGCTTTCAGTGATAAAATCGGTTTTGGGTTTCGTGTTTCTCCAAGTGACTCAAACAGACAATAACATTTAATCATTACAAATGCATTTCAAAACTGCAGTTATAATTGGTAAGGCATTCTGCATTATTCAGTCATTCATATTATCTCTTAGTGTGAATATTAATTAAATTTTACACGACCTTTTTGCTAATTCCAGATTTTATTGCATGTTGCCCCTCCCTGTTGACGTTTAAGGCATGTCATTAAAAAAAAACAAGTGATAAGCAAGTTGATAGCCGTGACACCTGATAAAACAAACTAGAAAGGAATTGTTTATAAATATTCCTGAAATTTATTTATTTCTGTGAGTTGCGTGACAACTTTTTGATAAACTAGATTATGGAAAATCTCTTGCGACTATTTTTTAAAATAAGTTAAAGGATGCATTATACATAATCCATTTACGCAGAGTTCTGTGAAAAATGAGATCCAGTTATGTTTACATAATTCTGTGAAGAGTATTTGCATTTAAAAAGAAACCACTTGTGAGTGTAATAGCGCACGAACCATTATGAAAACTGAAGAGCAACTCAGGCAATTATCCGTCAGACCTGTCCTAATATTTGTAGAACTATGGCGCCCTTCTTAGCTCTTTATAGAAGCAGAAAAATTCTCAGTCACATGGTTTTCACAAGACCCATGTGACCCCACTCTAGACCTTTTTGACTAAACATCCTTTTGTGCTTGTTATATGCGTGGCTTGGCTAGACTAGTAGACAACCACTTGGCTCTTGTAGAAGAGATGGAATTTGCAAGGAAGTGCACGTCCAAAGTGCCTCTTGTGATTCTTCACATTACGAAACACATCTATTTATCGTTTTTCAAATCTTAGCACTTTTTCAAAAAAGACGAAAAGAGCAAACATTCCTTCTTTAAGGATCAATCCTTTTTACACGATTCCAAAAATAATTGGAAAAAGAGAACATAATAAACGAAGAGGATGGGTTTGGAACTTGATAATCAAAATCGAAATCAGGATAAGGTTTTTTTATGAAAAATTTGTGTCATTCATTACATGTATCCTTTTCTTTGAAAGTGCCCAACGAGAAAAGTTGTACATTGAAGACACTAAAACATAATGATCATTATCATCACCATAACCAAGACATCACCAAGGGATATGCCGGGAACGAAATAAGCAGTTACATTGTCATTGAATTCGTAGAAAATAGTATAACTTGAAATTATTTCACTTTAATGAAGCATGAATATAACGTAAAGGTAAAAAGAAGTTTGTAATTATTTCTGTTACTATAATTTCTGCTACATGACGGAAACAGTTTCATACTTTTCTCGCCTCCAACATTTCCTTCTGTTTTTGCAACAAATTAATCCTTTTCTTACATTTATCCCCTCAAGCGGAAAAACCTCTTCTGCATTTAAAAAAACTAATTTTGTTATTGATGGTTACGTGGCTTATGTAAATATATATAGGTTAGCAATCATTCTCTTCATTAATTTTGATTATTGAAAATTGACTTCTTATTAAAGTTTCTTCATTTAATCTACTTATATTTTCGAAATTTTACTAACAATGTACCAAGAAATTTAGTTAAAAACTTCAAGTATTCTTTGAAACATAATCTAGTCAAAGAACGTAAGTGTCATTTTATCGCATGAGCGAAGTTTCTCTTTGCTATTTACTTTAATATGAAACGCATAAGAAGATAAGGTGATTCAATTTGGTTTCAATTCCTTGCACATGATAACAAGCACGAGCCCAATGTCAGATAAATAATTGTATTCTTGGTACCAAGGTTTATGAGCACCTGTTAGTGCACTATATATAGATCTTGGTCAACACGATATGCTTCTAAATGAATGCTTACACAGAAAAAATAAATTCATTCACAACTATGTAGAAGCATTTAAATTCATGTTCCCTTTTAATAAGTTAGAACTGACAATTAAAAGGTCATCTGTGATTGTTAAAGAGCTTGCAATGGCAGCTAGATGTTTTAGGACACTGTTGATACCAATTTATGAAGTTTTCTGTATCAGCCAATTTTGTTCATACTGCTAGAAGAAACATCTTAAAATGATGTTCCTTCCTGAATGATCCAAAAATTTAATAATATATGCATTGTTTAGCAGGTGGTATAATTATGGATACTAGAATTTCCAAAGGGCGCTACGCGCGTCAAATCACTTTCTGCATTTCTAAGGATGTCACGTAAAAAAAAATTTAATATCTTTTTTCTTTCTCCATATTACTGAAAGTTTTATTTATATCCAATAATCTTATCTGTCTATCTTAAGCTACCTACAATATTTGTCTCTCTATGCCGTAACGGACGAACAGCGTAACAGCTAAAAGCGTAACAGGCCTATAGCCGGCTGATTTCTTATATAGGACAATTTACAATAATTAGACCATTTTGATTTATCTACGGAACTTTATTTTTTCTCCATGTTACTGACTGTCTTATTTATATGCAGTAGTCAGCTTCTTAGTATACTTATTTAGCAATAGATTTTTATTTATCAGAAATCAGAAAAAATTCTTCTGTTTAGACCTTTAGAAGTTTAGATAACCAATTTACAAATTTTATAGTAACCTTTCTTATTTCTCTATCTTGAGCTACCTACAACCTTTGTCTATCTATACCGTTACGGACGAACAGCGTAACAGCTAAAAGCGTCACTGGCCTATAGCTGGCTGATTTCTTATATAGGACAAATTTTGGGTTATCAAAAAATCATCACTTTGAAAAATATAGGTCAATTTTTTGATTTATACATGAATATATTCAATGTTTCCTTTATATAATTCACTGTTAAATTTTTTTCTATAGATGCCACGTTCGAGAACTAGGAGCGTAGTTGCTCTTGAATAAAATTATAACTTGTTTCCAAATCTCTCATGTTTAATTAAAATACAGCGATGTCAAATTTCAAAATGTACTTTTAAGACCTCAAAGTTTAGATTCTTCAAAAAATGATTCAGTTCACTACCGATCGTAGTCAAAGCTTAACATAATGCAAATTGTTGATCCAAGTTATCTTGTATTTTTTGAGTCCTATATAAGAAGTCAGCCAACTATAGGCCTGTTACGCTTTTAGCTGTTACGCTGTTCGTCCGTTACGGTATAGAGAGACAAAGTTTGTAGGTAGTTGAAGACAGAGAGATATGAAAGGTAGGTATACTGGGATGGCAGGTAGCTTGAGATACAATGCAAGCCTCAGGTTCTCACTAATTACGCCGAAATTCGAAAATAGTTTCAAGAATTTAAATGTTTAAGAGCCTAAATATACTTTTAAAAATTTGTAGCTTAAGATAGAGAGATAACAAAGGTAGGTATACTGGGAATAGTTTCAAAAATTTCAAAGTAATGGGACATTTGGAAAAACATTCGGAAAACTTGGTTCTTGTAACATTTGGAGAATTTGAACATTTGAAAATTTAGGATAACATTTGGAAAACTTGGTTATTGGAACATTTGAAAACTGGCCCCTGGCAATCGTCAAATTCTTATAAATTGTCCTACATAAGAAATCAGCCAGCTATAGGCCTGTTACGCTTTTAGCTGTAGCGCTGTTCGTCCGTTCCGGCATAGAGAGACAAAGATTGTAGGTAGATTAAGATAGAGAGATAAAAAAGGTAGATATACTGGGATAACAGGTAGTTTGAGATACAATACAAGCTTTTTGTAAAATTGTTTAACAGTTCATTGCTAAATGTGTAAATTAAAAACTGATTATTGGATATAAATAAAACTTTCAGTAACATGGAGAAAGAAGAAAAATATTACTAAAATCTTTTTTGAACGTGTCATCCTTAAAACTGACTTGTTCCGCGTAGAGCACTTTGGAAGTTCTAGTTTATGTAAAATATATTCTCATGTTATAAAGTTATGAGTTTTATTTATAAAAGGATTGTCCAGTTTATAAACAATTTCTAATAGATGTGGTAGCTACTACAATAGTTTTTAAAACTCTTTTACTGGTAAATCTGTTCATATTAAAAAAAGGTTTTTCCTCTACAACATTAGCAAAAAAGGAATCATTAATACTGAAAAAATAAACTTAAGCGCGATGAAAATGATATTTAATTTGAAATTAGAACGTGTCTAAACAAGTTTGAGAGTTGCATTGGCACAGTTGTTGGCTGTTGTATGAAGTAAAGAAGTGGATCGCATACCAGAGCAAGAGAATTTCAATAGAAGGTTTACGAAGCGAACCAGCTGAAAAAGATCATTTACGTCACTTACGAGAACCAACAGACGTTTAGTATTCCACCTGGGTCCCTCAGCAGGTACGACTTGAAGTGGTCCATGTATGCTCATTCCATGAATGTGCTCCCAGTAAAGATCTATCCTTCTCCTATTGTTAGCGCTTGTGTACAATATGCCTTCAATACCGTTCTCTTTGTATTGACTGCGGGGTCAGAATGTTCGCAAGCACAAAATTTCAATGTCTTAGACTACTAGCAATGTAAGAATATCTGCTATCTTACCAATAACAATGCATTATTTACGTTGTAAAATCATTATTTGTAAAGGGTAAAGCTCGTATATAAACAGTATCATGAGAAGAAACCTAAACACAAGTTTTTTCTCATGATACATGCAGCTTACGTATCAAGTTTTATCCAAATACTTCAATTTGTTAAGGTCTAGTATTTTACCAAAAATTCACATTTTGGATCTGCTGTTAGGGATATTTTTTACAAGTATCGTTCTGTGAATTAGTCTCCATATTTTGAGATAGAGGCAATCTTTTTTTTGGTTCTTTGTGCACTGCCGAAGTCCACTCCAAGTTTCAGTTGGCTATAGATAATTTTATCTGTCAGTTTTTTAATCTTATACTTAATAATTTTTTTCACACTTTGGTGTGCGAAAGCGTGAAATAAAATTTGATATTACTTTTATCTAGAAAGGAAGTACCCACTTCCTTTATAAGCGAGAAAAGACTACTGAATAGTGATATTAGTCAAAATTTATTGGCGATGAGGAAAAAATGTTAATATACATATTGAAACAGAAGGTCCAATATCTTTCACTGTCAGCGTCGTTTTTTCTCTAACTTTCAAGTGGAGTTGGATTGGCTTTGATTTACGTTTACGCTTTCAATATGTGTTAAGATTTACCATGCATTAAACATCTGTTAAAACTACCATGACAGAAAAAACCGACAACTAGGAAAACACCAAGTATCGAATCGATGTCCAGCTGAATTTTCGACAATTTCTTATAGAAACTTAACTTAACTTCTAGGAACTTAACCTCAAATTGTGAAAACCAACAACTAGGAAACAACCAAGTATTGAAACTATGCTAAACTTTTTATCAATTTTTTCGGGAAGGTTAACTCCAAATTTCGAAAATCAGCAACTAGAAAACCACAAAGTACCAAACCAATGTCAGGTTTGTTCTGGTCGAAATTTTTGGAAAAGTTAGCCTTAAATTATGATAACCAATGACTAGGAGATACCGAAGAATCGAACTATTATCCGGTTTACTTTTTGTCAAATTTTTTAAGTCACACCGTGTACTATCTTTATGTGCCATGTTCTCACGTACCGTTGTAAAGAGTACAGAAGAAGACACACAACACATGAGCCGTTCTTTAAAAGAACCACCTAAGTCGACTTTAAAAAAATTTAATGAAATATTTAAAAACGAATCAATGTATAAATTACATAATAATTACATTCCACATTTTTGAAACTGATACTGCATTATTAAATTATAAGTTTTGAAAATAAAAAGTTTAAGGGTAGGCAAAGGTGAAATTGCAACATTTCATAAATCCCGTTGTTGTATGGTTTTTTTCTTTTTGAAATATTATTTTTTTCGAGTGATTTGAAGGCTTTTTAACCAATTTTCAGAATTTCAAATAATTATGGACAAGCAAAAAATGGCCGCCCTTCTGAAGCCTTCTCCTTTGTGAATTCTGGAAAAGGGTTAAAAAGCTTTCAAATTAATTTTGTAAAAAATGAGAAAAACACGAACATTGCAATCACAAAGAAACACATGTATTAACGCGGGAAGCGGGTTTATGATAGTTCCCGCGCTATTTCATAAAATTATAAATAAAGCTCAAAAACTTGACAAACTTCACAGATTTATTCTATATAAGTTGTAAAATATATTGATAACCAAATTTAAAAAAATTCCTAATTCGACTTAGGTCAATTCTTTGAGCAAACGGTTCACATTTGATCTTGATCTTTTTTACATAACAAACCTACGAATCGGAAGAAAATGTTGCATTCCACAATATTAATCAATTACATCCATCGAAATGATGACTTTTTTTAAGATTAAGATAATTGATCAAAATTTAAAGAAAATTTCAATATTTTATATATACATACGAAATGAGAAAGCGAATAATGAAAAATATGGAACAGAAGGTGTGATTTATTCATCAAATAAAAATGTTGTGCGCAGTTGAAATAAATTTACCAGAAGTTTTTTTTAAAACACTGAAACAACGGAATGGAAGCTGTACAAACGTAATGAAAAGATTCAAGCGTCAGCATTATTTTCAAGTGTTATGATCGAACATATGGCTTTTCGCCCTAATCTTTTTTCACAATGTAAGTGGAAGATCCCCTACCGCGTGCAAATGAGCTCCGTGTGCGGTTGACATTTCGCAAAGTTGCCGTGCAAAGTAAAAAGATACATAAAATACATGTTGATCGCTTTTGGTATCATTGGATACCAAATTTTTCGATTTAGAAAAGAACAATTTAGGTACAACAAAGTTGTGAGTATTTTAACTTTTACACTCAAACAACATAAAAAGTATTTTCAAAAACTTTGTTTTAATTGTCCTTTCTTGTGTAATTAAGATAATCAATTTTCTTTTCTTGATTTATGAAGGTACTTTTGTCTTATCAAAAATTGATAATGCGCATATATTAGTATTACTTTCTTTCCTAGAGACAAAGAAGAAAACATTTTCTTCCCGCTAAACTGACTGTTTTTTAATGTTCTGCAGCGCCGTCTTACAGAGTACTTGACAACTTGACTAACCTCCATCTCAACTAGACAAATGCAGCTAATTTCAGGTTAGTTTGGTTTTAACGGTTGACAGAAATTTCATGATTACTCGTTGTCAGTTAAGAAATAAGTCGAAAATAATTATATTATTTCGCAAACCATGTATTTTTCCTGTTTTCACAAACAGAGATGCCAGGGAGCGAGACTAAACGCATCTGCGCATGTCTGCGGAAAGTTCAGCCATTGATCGAATTGAGCGGCCTCATTTAAAATTGTTTTATTAAAGCCTTTTCAAACTATCCCGCTCATCTCGACCAATGGCAGAACTTTCCGCAGACATGCGCAGATGCGTTTGGTCTCGCTCCCTGTCATCTCTGTTCACAAATCGTGGAATTAATATTCTTAACATTTTATCATTTAATTGGTTAAAGTGGTTTTAAATAAGAAACTCAATATGTTGACAATGTTTCGTTTCTGTATTCCTAACCTCGAATTTGATTATGAATGTTAATCTTTCGAGTTCCTTTTGTGGGGCTTCGACAGAATGTCTCGTATGCATACATAAATATATTAAACAAAATAATAAATAATTATACTCACATACAATATTAAATAAATAAATAAAACGATTCCACATATTGTTAGTCACTTATTTAAAATATAAATCATATTTCGTAAATTGCAATTGTCATTATGATTTACAATGTTATGACATGTGGTCATCTTATATCAGAGTTCGATCGCTCTTCGCCTTTCCATATGATATTTTCAGGGTTAGATGCGTTGCACGGTATCTAACGTTATATACGTAAGAGTTGTAGGAGTTAGGGTGAAATCCCATGTGAGCAGAAAACGGAAATAAAAAAATCATAAGTGCAAGAGAGACAGACAGATATCACTATCTCTCTCACTCTCATATATTCTGCTTTCGATTTTGCGCTTTCAGCTCACATGGGATTTCACCCTTATTTCTTACTCAAAGTTACATATTAGATTTTTATAACTACACTGTTAAAATATTTGTGTTAAATTTAACATAAACATGAATCACATACTCCATACGGTTCACTCAAAATTTGTGTTAATTTTTAACAAAGGGATTTGTGTTGTTTTGTTCATCGTCTGCTTGACAAAATTAAAATATAATCGTATTGAGTTAAGGAGTAAATTTTATTCAACTAGTATTGAACATTTCCTTTTGATTATTAAAATGAATTTTCAATATGAAATTTACGTTTTACAACAAAAAATTAAATATAAATTATAATGTTATTACTAAGAAATTAGAGGTTATGTTCAAGAATCGAAACTCATTTCTAATGTTAACAGTCTTTTTTTTTAAATGTTACATTTAAATCAAACTAAAAAAGTTTGATTTAAATGTAACATTTCCTAAAAAAGGAAACCTAAAAAAGTTTGATTTAAATGTAACATTTCCATAAATTCTCTTTTATTTTTTTCCACAGATAAAATTCAAGTTTCATTGAATTTAAAAAGGTGGTTCTTTTCGTGTGAGTGATAAACTTTTAGAATTATAAGAAAATTTCTAATTCAGATAGTGGATGTAAAAAATAGCTCACTGTATTCATTGCAATATAATTTTAATTATAAAAATAAAAGCTTAAAAAATTCATTGGTTGGACGCGATGTGACGACGCGACGTTAATTCTTGATACGATAGCTTAGCCTTAACAGAATATCGAGTTTCACGTGACCATGGGGTTTTGCTGACGCTGTGTATCTTAACCTGATTCTAAAGTGGTGTGCAGAGTGTGGTATACCCTGTACCCGCACCTCTTTCTCTTCAGCTCACACCCTGAGCCTTTCCCACACAAGAGGAGCAACAGCAAGAAATGCTACACCGCAATACACCGTGCATTGACGATATACGAGTAGCCTCCTACAAAAATACACCCGGCCACAAGTACAGACTGTGATTTTATTCAATATTGCAATCTTTTTTAACAATGGCAGGGTATTACTTTCCTCAAAAGGCAGTTTGTCCCAAAATGAAACAAAGAAGAACAGTTTCGTACATGTAGGTGTTAGTATGTCCTTATGATAAATAATTTCTTTTCTGTATACCTACACGGATATAGTTTTGAGAATGTTGTGGCACTTGTTGTAATTAATTAGTGTCTTAATTTAACCTAATTTGGAAGTACTAACTGAAATGCCATTTTGGGATATCCAGCTGCACTATTAATTTTTTTCCTATGCGCCTAACAATGCAGACAAAAAACTTGCGCTCATTTCTGATGCAAATGATAAACTATATAGAACGTGGCGCCACCTATATGTAAAATAAAGCTAAGTTCCTCAAGGAAGGATCCCCCTTCTCCCCTAAGTAGTTTAGCGTAGCATTTTGTCAACACCCCCCTTCCACTAAATAGGCTACGTGGTTTGTGGAAGAACCCAAAACAGTTAGTCCCATGACCTTGGACATTGCTTTAATAGTGTCACTTAGGACTAAACTAGTCACAGGACTGAATAGCTGGTAGAATTTACGACACTTCTGAGTTTATAAATGGGAATTTTTTGAATCCAGATGATGAACTTTTAAGGCTAAATTAGCCATGAGAGGTTTTCGGAGAAGATAACCTAAAACATGGTTTTAATGTATCAAGAGGTGCGTATTTGAAAATACGTTATCTAAACAATTGGAGGTTTAAAAAGCATTGAGAATTGGAGAGAATGCAAGTTCGGTGTACCTTGCACGATACGGCATGTGCACCAAGAAAATGGTGTATCCAAGGTTGCAAAGAAAATCCGAGGCATTGTACTACCATCTGTGAGATGCCTGAGGGAGTGGAGGATGCAAGAGGGTTGAAAGGACTGGAGGTTAAGTTACCTGGTCCTTACTATGAGACGGGGTCCCGTATTGTCAGTCTGGTGGGAGAGTAGACTATCCTCGTATACTTTCAAATCTAAAGCCGCTCTTTAGGTTTAAGGTTTTGCTTTAAAGAGAGGGCGAGGCACGGAACCAGAGACCATAACATGTGCCTGTTTGTAGGTGGTTCGATGCTTTTCAATGTTTCGAATATAATTTAATAGTGAAATAATTATTATCCGTGGATTAAGTAATTCATAGTAAATTAGTGAATTCAATTTAGGATGGAGTTAGGAGAAAATGAGATTTGGTTCTTGGAAGTTAGAATTATGAAAGTCGAGTCAAAAATTGAAACGAATAAGGCAAGGTCCGGAAATGTATGAATTTGATTGTTTTGATTTCAAACAAACGATGAGCAATCCGACATCTTTCAGAGCATGAGAGATCCTATTGAAAAATTAGATGATGATACTAATGTTGTATATATGTACAAGATTCCATATGGAGGATACGATCTAGTATGTATTAGACAAACAGGTAATAAATTAAAAACTAGAATAAGTCAACAGAAATCTAATTGTGGTAGAGACAATATGAATGTGGCTTTAATAAACACAAGAAGAACCATCTTTTCAAATTCATAGACACTCGAATCTTATCCGTGGAAGGAAACAAAAATAAAAGAGGATTTATAGAAATTTTATATATAAGTAAAAATAAAGAGACTGTCATTATCAGAATCGGATCCGTATCATTTTGACACAAATTTTTTCGGGCAACTTGTTATATTGTACTCCTGATGATGAATGTTATATTTTACTCCTTCTGAAATCAAAGATTTTTAAGTCTTATTTATTAAATAATTGATTTTAATACATTAAATTAATATTAAAAGGCTTAATTAATCCAATAAGTTCAATTATTGAATAATTAAAACTTAAAAATCTTTGATTTTAGTAGGAGTAAAATATAACATTCATCTTCAGATACGAGGTATTCACTAAGTGTAAATGCGCTATGTTGCAGTTGCTCCAACCATATGCAAATTTAAGAAAAAATCAGTACTATTTCTACGTATGTAACGTTAGATACAAAAGTCTAAAATATGTAAAAGGTAAAAATTTGTACAATTGCATCGTATGTAACGTTAGATATCGTGGTAGCTCATCCTTTCCCTGACAATGATGCTGGTCATATCTTCCTTATGATACGGAAATTTTGGAAAAGCATCTTATGATAGGCTCGTTCCTTATAATGGCATCTGCGCATAAGCTACCTTATGTTACTACGCCTGCGCAGAAGTTTGTTGTCATGACAACTAGCTTCTGCGCAGACGCCAACATAAGGAAAGAGAAACATTATCATAAGGTAAATGTAGAACCACCAAGAGCGATCAAGCTCTGACATAAGATGACCACATGTCATAATAATTCCCGAGTCAAAATTTTGAGTCTGTTTAAGACCTGTTATGAACTGTTAAGTTCTGCTTTATTACTTCTAAGGCAATCATTTTAGGTGCATAACTTCGATTTGGTTAAAACTTTGCACATCGAAAGGTCTTCATAATGATGAACTATGGCCTTTATACTTAGTGCCATAAGTCATAAGAAACAAAATGGCGGACCAAAGAAAAATAAAAAGTAAATGGAATTTGCTTCAAACTTGTTACCCGAGGGTTTTTGGCGTCGCTAATTACGAATTTAAAAATAGATTCAAATTTAGTGATCCCATAAACCCCAAGGGTAACAAGTTTAAAGCAAATTCCATTATTTTTTCTGCCAAAAATGCGCATTTTGGCATTTTTAAAGCTTTGTTGTTTAAAAACTAAAGCCAATCCAGTATTATCAAGGTCAGATTCGGATTCTAGGGAAAAAATCCTATAATATTTAATTCAACAAGAAATTTTTGAAATTTTGTTAGCTTGTGTTATGTATTAAATATATTTATGTTATATTGTTTGGAGTAAATTAATTATATCTAAAGCACCCTCTAGAATCTTGGAATTTTCTGAGAAGGTTTCTTTTAAAGTTGGTACAGGTGAAAAACTATGTTTTATTGATAGAATGGTCATGATGTATTAAATGTGACGTAAGAATGGACACTGAAGTTTACTTGTTTGTCCAGTCGACAAGTCTTGTGGCCGTTCACCTCAAGCAGAAGACAACTCCGGTTCTGTTCGATCTGAGTTTGGTCGCGCTCTTCGTCTCTGGAGACATATCTGGACTCTTTTCATTAGTTCCAGTTACCTCATTTGGTAAAGACAGGTAACTTGTGAAGCAGATCTGCACAAGAGAACCGCAAAGCGGACGGATATGCCTCGTTTGTCCAGCAGGTTTGCTCGAATCAGCGTTTACGGTACAACTAACTTAGGTGCTTGTCTATAACTTATAAGTAGTCCACAGATCTTTATGATAACCTATCGCTTCATTTGGACGCTTTTTCATCAACGGCAATCTAATTTTTTTCTTATGTGTACTGAAAAAGGGAATCAGAATGATACAAAACTTGCCACGAAGGCAAGCGTAATGAAAATTTTTATAGACTATTGAAAAGCTTATAAAATTTGCCGTAAAATGGTCCTTGGTTAAAGCTTTTTCAATTAATAAAAAGGGAGATTCAATGTGATACAGACAAGGGGATTTTACGTTTCTTGTGAATTTTCATTGTTCAAGTTTGGTGGGCTGCATTTATTAGAAAAGCAATTGGAAAAAATTTAAATTAATCTACCTTAAACCTTGAACTATTAACTTTAAAATAAGCCAAAGACAATTAAAATATCTTGACTGGTTCAAAAGTTATAAGTAAATGTGTATAAAGAACAGAAAGCAACAATTTCTTTGTTTCCTCCCCTCTCCGTCTATCTCCACTAAAATCGTTGCGCTTTTTCGTATCATACATTTACTTATAACTTTTAAACCAGTCAAGATATTTTAATTTTCTTTGGCTTATTTTAAAGCTAATACTTCAAGGTTTATGTTAGATTAATTTAAATTTTTTTCCATTTCTTTTTGAAAAAATGTAGCTCACCAAACTTGAATAATAAAAATTCACAAAAAACGAAAAATCCACCTGTCTTTATCACATTGAATCTCCGTTTCTATTTATCAAAAAAGCTTTAAAATAGGACCATTTAACGGAAAATTTTATAAGCTTTCCAATGGTATATGACAATTTTCATTACGCTAATATTTGACAGAGTTATCAACATTTTGAGACCGTCATGTTTTTATCCCATTTTTGTAAGTGGGCAGTGTAGGCACACAATTCTGTCCACTTGTGTAAATGAAATTAATTTTTTGGCTTTAAACAATCTGTCCTTAGTCTTAAAGGGAATATCGTGTATGTTATGTATGTGTACACCGCATGTCATCACATAAAGATAAAAACCCTGATATGAATAAATTAAACGTTCATAATTGTTCTTACATTGAAAATTGTTAAGTGCATGGATAACCAACAGAAAATTTGAATGCAATTGTATTAAGCGAAGTAATAAAGTGAATAGATTAAACCGATTGTCTTGTCCAGATACTCAATCTTTGTTTCTCACGGTGTTTTCATGAAATTGTTTCAATTCTCAGTAATTACGAGTAATGCCAACCATTCATTCATCATTCATTTCCGCAAACAACACTCACGCTTAAAGGACCATGAGTTCATTTTTGTCACATGATTTGGATCATGATTACAAAAATAGAATTTTTAAACAAATTTTCAAATTTTGCAAAACACAGTAATTTCATATTAAATTCAAAATTTCCAGAATTGTTGTATTTCGTTTTACACTTGACATTTTCCTGATTTTTAGTCAAATACATTTTTTGAGTTTTTCTTGATAATTTTTCAGTTTTTAGTAACATTTTTCTGTTTTAACATTTTAAAAAAATCGAATTCTTTATTTTACGTTTTATCATAAAGAAAATTAATTAATTCTTAAATTAAAATTTTAATTAACTACAATTTTTATTTAACAAAGCATAGCTCTAAGAAATATTTCTACTTTGAATTGTCTTTCAAAATAATTTCCATTTCATCGAACTACTATGTAATAAAATTATGATTTAACGGAATTTTTAGTTAACAGAATTGTCATTTATCAGAAATTCTATTAGCCAGAATTGTCACTTGAAGTAATTCCTATTTTCCAAAATTATCATTCAACAAAATTTGCATTTAAAAAATTGCCGATTATCAGAATTAACATTCAAAAGAATTTTCATTCAGCAGAATTGCAATTAGCCAAAATTGTCATGACTAAAATACCTACACATTTAGCAGAATTCATTTTTAAAAGAATTGTTATTTGAAGTAATTCTTATTCAATAACATTCTCATTTAACAAATATTAAAATAATTCAGATTTTACAAAATTGTTATTTTTTGGAATTTCAAGTTAACATTTAATGGTATTTCTGTATTATATAAAATTGTCATTTATCTGAATTTTAATTTCATACAGTTTTTATTTGAAAGAATATTTACCATTAAACTAAATTTCTTTGCAAAAAGATTGTCGTTTACAAAAATTGAAAGTTAACAGAGTTTCTATTAAAAATTTAAAAGTCAATTCTGTTAGTTAAAAATTCTGTTAAATCTCTATTCTGCTAAATTAAAATTCTGTAACTTGTATATTTATGTATAAAAATGCAGTTAATAAAAGAGATATCAAAGGTAAATTTAAAGTCATAAGAAAATTCGGTTAAAAAAAAATCTGTCAAATGGAAATTGTTAAGAATAACAATTTCGTAATTTCCGTTCAGATTTAAAATTTGACCAATCAGAAATTATAAAAATCATTGAAATTGGTCAAATTTAAAATTTGTGAGGGAAACATTCTATCGGATATTTTTTAAGAATGAATAAAAATTCTCTCACATTAAAAATCGACCTTTTAAGAATTCTACCAAATGATAATTCGTACAAGTAAAAGTACGCAGAAATAAAGATTCGTCAAATATCATTTCTACTTTTTCAAAATTTCATTTGATGAAATTTATGTTTTCTAAAAATTCTTTTACGTATAAATTTTGTTCAATGGAAATTCTGTAAAACGAAAAATCGGTGAAATAGAGATTCTGTTATTTAAAAACCTTGTTTAATGGCATGTGATGGAGAATGACGTCACTTTTATAGGCAAAATTTGTCCGTAAACTTTCTCTTAAAATAATAAATATTTAGACACCAAACATTGTAGAATTACTTAAAATATCGGAAAAATATCATTGGGAAATCATCTGACACAAATTCGTATAAATTTTGAGTTAACATTAGTATTTTTAATTTTTCGAAATTCAGCTAATTTTTTAAAAAATTAACTTTGTGGAAAAATTTAAGCAAACTTGGGTCAGAGACACCTTCTTCATGATATTTTAAGTAATTCTACAAAGTTTGGTATCAAAATATTTTTTAGTTACTGACGATTGATCGCTAATAACACGAACAGTAAAAGAGGTAAATATATTTTTACTTTTTAATGTGAAAGACGAACTCAAAATCTATCGGAAGACATCAAAATCTCAAAAACTATTTTTTGCAGCTAAGATCCTTTTCACCGTGGAGCGTCACATATGTACAAAAAATTGTTGTCCCATATAGTTCTTCGGGACATTTTAGGTGTCAAGATGCGTAAATGTCTTAGCTTGATTAATGTGTTTCCGTAATATTCCCAATTTTCGTAAAATAAAATTTCTACTAAAAATTGTGTCAAAAAAGGATGCTCACAAAAGAACTTTAGGTTATGCAATTATTTAGGAATATGAAATGTTCGAAAATTGCAATAAATAGTAGTTGTTGCCAAAGTCTTTTTCAAATGACATGAAATTTCGGCAAAGCAAAATTTGGAGGATAATTGTGCCTCTCTGGATTTTTGTATTTGTCGAAAAAGAGAGCAAATAAAAATGTGCAAAAAGTCTAGAAATGAAGAAGAGGGGAAGAGGAGACGACGAGAGAAAAGTAGAAAGGAGTGGCATGAAAGGAGGAGGACGAGGTGGACCGGCCAGGCCTGCGAGGTCTCGTAACATGCAATCTTGCCCATTGAAGACGCGCTGGGAAACTGCACGGTTATTGTGCCTGAATGGAATGGGTGACGGGGTGCAGGAGGAGCAAGAATGTTGAACATTGCAGTGGATGGACGTGAAACGTGCCTATATCGGTATATATACCATTCCAAAGGAAGGTTCTTGCTCTGCAACCGCGACACGCAACCTGGAATCTCCAAAGCTTGGTCGCAGTCAATGATCACACGAAAAGAACTGCCAATCTTAAAAAATCATCTAAACAGAGCTTTATTAGCATCAGCTTTATTAAAGTAAATTTTCCTTTATTTTTCTTTCTATGTTAAGGAGTGGTACCTAGTCACGATTTTCAAAAAGTTTTGCAGTTTCTTAAAGTATATACACTACAAAATTGTCGGGTCACTTACAAAAGTGGGATTAAAAACATGACCGTCTTAAAATGTTGATAACTTTGTCACATATTAGCAAATGGAAATTTCTCATAGACCATTGAAAAGTTTATAAAATTTGCGGTAAAATGGTCCTTGTTTAAAGCTTTTTCAATTAATAGAAACGGAGATTCAATGTGATAAAGACAGGGAAATTTTTTGTTCTTTGTGAATTTTCATTGTTCAAGTTTGGTGTGCTGCAGTTTTTAGAAAAGTAATTGGAATAATTTGAAATTAAAATAACTTAAACCTTGAACTTTTAACTTCAAAATAAGCCAAAGAAAATTAAAATATCTTGACTGGTTCAAAAGTTATAAGTAAATGTATGATACGACAAAACGCAACGATTCTAGTGGAGATAGACGGAGAGGGGAGGAAACAAAGGAATTGTTGCGTTCTGTTCTTTATACACATTTACTTATAACTTTTGAACCAGTCAAGATATTTTAATTTTCTTTGGCTTATTTTGAAGTTGAAAGTTCAAGGTTTAAATTATTTTAATTTCAAATTATTCCAATTACTTTTCTAGAAAATGCAGCACACCAAACTTGAACAATGAAAATTTACAAAGAACAAAAAATTTCCCTGTCTTTATCACATTGAATCTCCGTTTCTATTAATTGGAAAGGCTTTAAAAAAGGACCATTTTACGGTAAATTTTATAAGCTTTTCAATAGTCTATGAAAAATTTCAATTAACTAATATGTGACAAAGTTATCAACATTTTAACACAGTCATGTTTTTAATCACATTTTTGTAAATGGTCCCACAATTTTGGTCGGTTATTGTGTGAAAAGAATTTTTATTAAGATTCGACAAATATTTGCAAAGTTATAAACATAATTCAAAAGTTATAATTAAATGTGTATAAAGAACAGAACGCAACAATTCCTTTGTTTCCTCCCCTCTCCGTCTGTTACCACTAGATTCGTTGCGTTTTTTCGTATCATACATTTACTTATAACTTTTGAACCAGTCAAGACATTTTAATTTCCTTTAGATTATTTTAAAGCTAATACTTCAAGGTTTAAGTTAGCTAAATCTCACATTTTTCCGATTACTTTTCTAGAAAATGCATCCCACCAAACTTAAACAATGAAAATTCACATTACACGAAAAATTCACCTGTCTTTATCATGTTGAATCTCCGTTTCTATTATTCGAATAAGCTTTAGTACAGAACCATTTAACGGCAAATTTTTTAAGCTTTCCAGTGATCTATGAAAAATTTCAATTCTCTAATATCAGACAGAGTTATCAACATTTTAATACGGTCATGTTTTTAATCACATTTTTGTAAATAGTCCCACAATTTTAGTCGGTTATTCTGTGAAAAGATTTTTTATTAAGATTCGACAAACATTTACAAAGTTACAAACATAATTAGCCGGATGGCTTATTATTTGGTTTATATTTTTTCTCGTGATGTATCTGTGAAAATGTGTCGAAACAAGTGAAAGAAGATCATTCGCCAAATTGAAAGAAGGATGAATTTTTGTTTTTAAATTATCTAAAAACCCATCGCATTTATTAAAAAAAACTGCGTTAAACACATTTACAGGAAATAAAATTACCTATCAGTTTTACTCAAAACACTTTCTTCCAAGTTTTATATTTTTCTTGATATATTGCAAAAAGTGAAAAAGGAGAGGGATAAAAATTGGATTTTTTTAACAATTATTGTGTAATTTTTGGAATTTGACTGGACTTGGTATTTTAGAAAAAAAAAGACGCAAAAGTAAGGTATTTGGATAACTAAAACCATCTGGTGAAATTTTTGAATGAGACGACAGAATTTTAGAAAATGTCAACCGTTTTCTGCCAAGCGGTTCAGGTCAAGTGCGTCTAATATGCATGAAAAGTGTTAAGATTGGATGAAAGAGACCCTTTTCGTTTCTTGATCAACTCATTGTGCGTATTTGAAAGTATTCTGGACCCTCTTCAAACCAAATAAGAACATCTGTCTTTTAGGAAAAATCCAGTGCAAAATGTAAAACAGATTTTATTGGTTTTAAACTTGCTGTGTGAAAAGATACTCTGTTAATGTGTGTGTGTGTGTGTGTGCGTGGGGGGGGGGGGTGTGCTTTTTTGTGAACACGATAACTCAAGAATGCTTTAACGGATTTAAATAAAATTTGGTGTAGTTATTTTAACTCCTAAAATCTGGAATCAGACACAAGGGTTTTTAAAAATAACCATTACAAAAATTTTTATTGAATTTTGTTTTTTTCAAGAAAAACATCAGAGTTATACAATTTTAATCACAGGAATCGAAAGAGGTTACTGAAAAGAATCAATTTCTCTATTTAGTTAAAATTTGACAAAAATATGAGTTAGATCCCTCTTCGACTCGCAGCTTCGACTAAAAATTATAAATAAACTAAAAATGCGATCTTTCAATTTATACAATATGTTGTTTTCAATAAATAAACTCAAAAGATGATTTTCAATTGGATTTATGAAAATTTTCCGATTTACCATCTTCATTAAACATTAGTTGTCCAGAAGGCTACTCAATGTTGCCTTCAACTTGATTCTCGAAGTTGCTCGAACTCTATTCAGTCGCCGAGTCGTACGACCTAGTACAAAAGTAAATCGTTTAAATGATTCCATTAATAAATACCTATCCTTCCTTCTAACGAATTCGGATAATGTTTATTTCATTGACAATCTTCTTAAATTGAAGTGAGTAACAAATATATGTCAATCCTAAGATTAATGGTTTCAACACAAACTGTAATGTATTAATTAACTCTCTTTAAAATAAGTAATTTAATTTTCACACACATCTTCAAGTTAAGATCAACATTTCCGTAAATTTTTGTCCAAAATATGTCCAAGTCGCTCCGAGATTTGGAGAAGGGATCAAAATTATTTTTGTCAAGTTTGATTGGCGAAATTAGGTTGTAAAGCTAAAAAGTGTTTCGAGACAATGTGAATTGAGTTTTTGGCTAAACTTTGTCAAGAAGATTTCTTACTGCAAGCAAGAAACATTTCGGCATTGAATTCCGGGCCAATACGAGCGCCCCCCTCATCAACCTCAATTAAACTCCACCGTCTCGCACTTATGTTCACTTCGCACCCGAGTCTCTTCGTTTGCGTGTGTTCTGTGTTCTTCTGAGTTCTTCAACTCTAAAGTCACCACACTTTATTAGTCTAGTAAGACCAGGGAAAGACCTCTTCTTGTCTCTTTCGCACTTAACTCGCCTTGATTCCAGGGACGTAGTCATTTTCAAGGTTTATTACAGCTCTTTGGAGCTATCAATTCTTTCTGAGAAAACATTTTCCTTTGAATAACAAAATTGTTGGTTTATAAAGAAAACGCAAACCTTCTTTGGTTTAAGGTGAATATCCCTTTTTCGTAAACCTCAAACAATTTTATTATGTTTTTTTTTATAAAAGTATGAACATATTTTGAACTATTAAGATTCATAATAGTTCTTTAATAAAAAAATAGATTGTGTTCCCTTGATCTCTATTATTGTAATTTCCTGATATAAAAAATTAATACACATATTTTGAATTAGTATTATTTGAGGTTAGAAAAGCGTAAATGTGAAAAAGCGATATTAATGTTTAACACATTTTGATATTATTTATTGTGGCATGTCTAAAATTTTATTAGAATATTTCTTTCGAGCAGAGCCTTTCACATGAGCCTTTACCACTTCACAATATTTATTAAAAAATATAATTGAAAAAAAAATCGATCTTTGGTAAAATTTCGTATCATCCGGAATACTCAACACAGACGTTAATTATTATTATCATTTTCACTTCAATAAAGTAAAAAGTCACTTCTTCTAAACAAAAAACCTTTTTCTAGTTAGTATATAAGGACAGCTAAAACACTCTATTCCAGCGATAACTACGCGTGCGATTATTTGACGTCATCGAAATCTGCCATCTTTCTTTTTGCTGCGCGCGCACATACAGCGTCACGTGATCCCAATTTTTATAATAAAGTTTTAAAATGCTTGCAATTCTTTATTTTCATGTTTCTAAAATTGTTTTAGACAGCTGCTACGTCTAAAAACGTCTTTTTATAATCAATATAATAATTTTGTAACCATACCTCGATTATCCCTAAATTCTTAAATTTTATTTTACATAATGATAAGCAATTAAGCAGATATTAAAATCAAAAGTTTCTCAGTGATTGTTCTTTCAAACGACTGAATATTTTAAAACGAGTTTTAAAATAAACTTTGTAGAATTAGTTAAAATATTATCTCGAAGAGTTCTCTGTCCCTAGTTTGTTTTCATTTTGTCTCAAAAATTAATTTTGTAAAATTGCCCAAAATGAGAAAAATTCCAAAAATTGATTTTGGGGCAAAAACCAAATAAATTAAGATCTTCTAGATGATATTTTAAGTAATTCTACAAAGTTTGATTTAAAAATATTCAGTATCATGCCCTTAAATTTCAATGATGGCAGAAAGTTATTTTACACTCACAAAATCTATTAATCCATTAAATACCAAGACGAAACTAATCATACTAGGATCAACTTAAACATTGGATTTACGGGAAAACAAAAAACAGTTACTGCTATTTCATTTCGTACAATTTCCAATTATTGTTTATGCAAATTATTAAAAAATTTTATTTTCTTAAAAACTATTTAAGAAAATCGATTTTATGAGAAAAATTGAGAAGATTTTGTACAAATCCTTTTTTTGTATCAGATGTACTTTGTTTATAAAATAATTATAACCATAAAGAAATATATTTTTGTTAAAAGAAATTAGAAGCTAAACCCTTATAATGAGACTTTGGCGTCCGTCCGTCCGTCTATCCTGACCCACAAGGTGGATCAGGGGCAAGTTGGTCCATTTTAATTTATTAGGATGTTATTAAAACGATTTATCTTCTCCTTACAAAAAACTTAATGTACGCAGTGAACTACAAGTTTACGGCAAGTTTTACTATTTTATCCCCATTAATATGGGGCAAATATGAAAAAACTTATTTAGATTCTTTAAAGAAAATTTTTACTCACTTGGTTATTTTATCTTTCTAAATCATATAGTTTTAGGAAAAGTTTAAATTTCAAATTCTAACCCTATATCCTCGCTCCGGGGTAAGTTGAGTGATTTTACAAGAGTAACTGTACTGTAAAAATATTTCCAACCTAACGGCAATTGAGGAAAAGATATTAAAATAATGAAATTTGTAAGCAAATCTTAGTTAGGTTCAAAATGATCCAAAACTGTAGTATTCATTTTTTTTTAACTTTGAAATACTAAGGGAGCTTTTTTCACTTAACAACAAAGAGCCGAAAATGATCCAACTTGCCCCGGTCCCTTCGACACAATTTAAGTTAAGGTATAAAGAAAAATTTAAAAGAAATTCCAGTAGGAAAGAACTTTTAAATATACAACTATGGAAGTGTTCACCAACTTTCTTGGAAATAAAGAAAAATTAGCAGATTTACACATAAACTAGTTATGAAATTTGCTGCTAATCCTATGTTAAATTAATACCAATCAAACTTTTTTCTACGCAGATAAAATATCTGTAGGTCCCTTTTTCATTGTTATATCGTGGATTAAGGAAACGATTGATAAAATATAAGAGTCATAATAATAATAACATAAATAGAATAACGCAATAAATGGGTATATGTGTCATTTGTGTCATAAGCCAAGTCAGTTTCTGGATCAACAAGCTGAAATAAATAGTATTACTACATTATGTTAAAAATACACCCCGATAACAATAAAACACAAGAGAAACTTGAGGAAAGATTACAATTTTATGGTACAATAAAAGTATAAAACTTCTTTTCCTCGATGAAAGAATCTCAAGAGACAATATTATTCAAACACAAAACCATAAGGAAATGGAACCCTTTAGCGTTTGAGAAAAAAATGCTTCCTTGCTATTGACCCTTGAAAAGTTGTTTTCAGGTTGCGTTGCAAGATCAGAGAGTGCATGTCACTGAATGTCGCGACAAGATTAAGAATCGACCGAGGGCTGTGTTGATTCTAAATGGTCCTGCGATTAAAAGCTGCCAGTGTGGGGCTAGACAAGTAAAGATTCGATGCCGCCTTTGAAAAGCGTCTCAAAGAAATGCGGGGCTTTGAACTTGGATTGGATTCGAGAGGAAGGGTCTCGGTCTCGCGCGTGTTCAACTTCCGGTTTGTATTGCGCGAGCTGCTCACTCGATCTAGATGGTCAACACGGATGACATACGTACAGTTTCTACAATTATTCTTATCACGTCTTTGCAATTGGCGTAGGCCCATACCTAGCGGAACTATTGCATCAATAAAATCGTTACATCAAATTATGATTAAGTGTTCGCTATTTAAGACACTTTACAATATTACAATACAAGGGATGTCCTCATTCTGATTTTAGTTTACTATTTACTTGCTCTTAAAAAAATGAGATAAACTTCTGAATGATGGGTACCAACGGTTTTTTTATACTTAGTATGCCTACGTATTTTGATACGCTGATTACGAAAATCGTAGATCATTTTCATGATGAAAACCATAAAAAAACCCATAAAGATGAAGTTTTTTGAAATTATCTCAATAAAAATTAAAAATTTTGGAAAATGATTTTACCGAAGTTGTAGCCCTTTTAAAAATACACATTTTTTGTGGTGTACACTTTTTTGATATCTCTAATAGTTCTCGAGAAAATTGATATTAAAGTTGATCGTGCAGCGCGAGGAGCCGAGCGGCGAGAAGAAGGGAGAAGCGAACGTCAGCGACGACTAATTTTATTTTAGGTCCCCATTCAGATTTTAATAAAAGTTAGTATATTTATGTATTTTGGCGCGCTGATTAGGAATATCATAGTGAAAATTAGCGCAAATTTAATTATCATGGTGGTAACCATAAAAAAACTATAAAAATTCAGTTTTTTGCAAATATCTCAATTTCTAAGTTAGTTTTCAGTCTCAATTTCTACCTATCTGGACCACATAAAATTTTTTTTTGATCCACTTAAGATAAATGGAAGGATATAACTCTCTCTTATCTCAATAAATATTGAAAATTTTGGAAAACGATTTTACAAAAGTTGTAGCCTTACTAAAAATACACTTTTTTTGTTGTATGCACATTTTTGATATCACTAATAGTTCTCGAGAAAATTGATATTAAAGTTAATCGTGCAGTGCGAGGAGCCGAGCGGCGAGAAGAAGGCAGAAGGCACCGTCAGGGGCGACTCATTTTATTTTAGGTCCCCATTCAGATTTTAATGAAAGTTGGTATATTTACGTATTTTGACGCGCTGATTAGGAATATCATAGTGAAAATTGACGCAAATTTAATTATCATGGTGGAAACCATAAAAAATCATAAAAATTCAGTTTTTTGCAATTATCTCAATAAATATTGAAAACCTTGGAAATCGTTTCGTATAAAAGTTAAAGGCCTTTTAAAAATACACATTTTTTGTTTAATGTAATTTTTTTAAATCCCTAATCGTTTTCGAGAAAATTGATAATAAAGTTGATCGTGCTGCGCAAAGATCCGCTAAGAGAAGGCAAGAGCGACCGTCAGGGGCGACCAATTTTATATTAGGCCCTATTTCCGATTTTAATGGAAGTTGGTATATTTACGTATTTTGACGTGCTGATAAGGAATATCAAAATCGATAATGAAGTTGCTCATATAGTTTCAGAATTTTTTCTTTTAGATATTTAAATAATCAAAATTTCTATGTTTGTTCCTTTTAATCTACCTTTTGACAGGGGAGTTTTTTTGCACCTACAGTGTTTTTTTTACCAAAAGATACCTGGATAACCATGATTTTTACAAAAAAGAAAGAATGTCGCAATCCTGTCTACTGTTCGGCGCTCTACGCGCTGTACGAGCAACTTTACTATCGATTTTCTCGAAAACTGTTAGAGATATTAAAAAAATGCAAACAACAAAAAATGTGTACTTTTAGAAGGACTACAACTTTTGTAAAAAGCAATTTCCAAGATTTTCAATATTTATTGAGATATTTGTAATAGACTGAATTTTTATACATTTTTTACGGTTTTCCCATGACAATTAAATTTGTGTCAATTTTTACTATGATATTCGTAATCAGCGTGTCAAAATACGTAAATATACCAACTTTCATTAAAATCGAAATGGAGACCTAAAATAAAATTGGTCGCCTCTGACGTTCGCTCCTACCTTCTTCTTGCCGCTCGGCTCTTCGCGCTGCACGATTAACTTTAATATCAATTTTCTCGAGAACTATTAGAGATATCAAAAAAATGCATATAACAAAAAATATGTATTTTTAGAAGGGCTACAACTTTTGTAAAAACATTTTCCAAAATTTTCAATATTTATTCAAAATATTTCAAAAAAACTTCGTTTTTATGGGTTTTTTAATGGTTTTCATCATAAAAATGATCTAGTTGTTAATTTTCACTACGATTTTCGTAATTAGCTCATCAAATTACACAGGTATACTAAGTTTCGATAAAATCGGAACTACCCATTATTCGGAACTCTACCCAAAAAATCGTCCTCGTATTTTAACCTCTTTCTTTTTTTTCCGTACTACTTTTTCATGATACTAAATACATAACAATGCAAATCGCGTTTATAACGATACAAATTAAAATATTTTCCCACAGGGGAAACACTGAGCGCTGGTTGTGGGAAAGTGCAAAAAGTGTTAAATTTCACTTAATCCATCATAAAAATCAAGTATCGAGTTCTACCTTGACTGCCTGTTGCACATGTATTTCTATATTACATGTTCAGCAATCTGACAGCTGTAAGAATCAAAACCACAGAATCTCCTTGAAAACGATGCTCATAGAAGGCACTTTCTTCAAGGATGTTTGATAACGAGAGAGTAAAGAGAAATGAGAATTTAAGATGAAGATAAAATTGGCAAATATATGATAGATTATTTTTGTCTGTTAATAAATTGCTCTACATATATATACATATATATGTATAGGAGCTAGAAGTTCTTTCTGTAAAAAAACAAACGCTCTTTTTACAACAGGACGTGGCTGCTTTCATTGAAAACGAGAGCAAATAAAATAATATCCGATCCAGTTTCTCGCTTATAAGTTTCACATTCGAATTTATCGCGTATGTAAAATGCAGAAAATACATATTTGCATGTATGTGTGTGATATTGAAGAAAAAAATTACCTTAACACCACACATTTAAATGGAAAAGACGTATGCATATGATACAGGAAGTGTCCCTTTCGCATGACTGCGGATGAACTTCCTTCAGGAAAAAAAAACGCAAGCAAATGGATAAGATCCTGCTCCACAGTCTCATACCCACTGCTGTAGCATTTTACCTTTCAATACGCAAAACGAGTTCATTAAATAAGCAAAACATCCCATTAACGTGTTTTATTATCAATGCAACAAAAACAAAAGGTTACTTCCTGGAAATCATTTAGAAATTCTTCCACTTGCTATACATATAGCAATTAAACATTAATAGACATTTAAAAATAATGTAACGAATAACTGACAAATTGTACAAATTATTTTAAAAAATACTGTGAATTGTTTTTAGCGATTTATTAATACAGAACAATGAGGCAGAATTTTTGTTAATTTTATGTCAAAACCAAGTTTAGGGCAAAACCATTTGACATAACCTCAAACTAAAATGTGGTTTATAACAAAAAAATGAAACAATTAAAATGATTTAATCGAATTTGGAAATATCCAGTTGTACAATTATGAGAAACATTAGGTTGGAACAAAATTTATCATCAAATAATAATTATTAAACTGACAATTTAATTACTGGTTGTTAAAATGTTTATTAACTATTTGAAAATAAATTTTGGACCAATCTAATTTTTTTCTGATAATATACAACTGAATATTTTCAAATTTGATGAGATTTTTTAATTATGGTTTTATTTGGTGTTAGAAACCGCTTTTTATTTTGAGGTTATGTCAAGCGTTGTACTAGTTTTTCAATAATGTTACGAAAAGAATTTAAAAAAAACGATAAAATGTAAAAATAATAGTTTTAAAAATTTATATTTAATAAATAATGAACCTTAGTTAAAAAACTGTTTGATTAAAAATTTATAAATGCTATCGGGAGAGCTTTAGGAGCAAGTGGAATTAAGGAAATTTGAAAACTGTGCTTTTAGACAAATTGCATTTTGCAAATTACTATTTAAATTAAAAATTAAAATTTCATTTCTGTAACGGACCAAAATTTAGGAAAATTAAAATAATTCTAGTTTTTTAGGGAAAATAAATTGTAATTATTATTGGAGGAGTAAATTGTAAAATACGAATTGTCTAAAGCCACTTCTTCAATATGATCCTAATGTTATATAAAAAAAAAATATACTTTATGCAAAACAACTGAATCTTTTTCCATTCTAGAATATATTCTATAAAAAAAAATTATTATTAAAAAATAAAAATTCAAGAAGTTATAGAGGAAAAATATTTTTTGTCATGAAAAATGTTGGTTTTAGATAAAAATGAGTTGATCTAATCCATTTTTGCACAATCGAAACGATTTTGCAAAGTTTCTGCAAAGTTTCCTCTTATAATAAAGATAAAGCAATTTGTTTATAGTTTATAATGTTTTTAGAATATTTATTTTCAAATTATAAAGATTTTAAAGTTCTAACTTTTTAAAAATGTGGTAAATAATAAATACGAGATAATGTATAAGGAAACGAAAATTTGTTTTTAGAAAAAACTTCGAGGTCTTTAATATTATTAACAATATTTATAACAATCTGTAATAATAATAAAATAATACAGAAAGGAACAAAGTTTTAAGCATATATTTTTTAAGAAGCAGAAACTCGCAAGTGTTAAGAAAGAAGGTCATTAATCTTAATTGCAGTCAAGTACATTAAGAAAAATATTTCCTGGTAATAAAGAAGCCTTTCAAGGGCCTTCAAACGAAGAATCAAAAGAAAGAACAAACGAAAAAACTTGTGAAAATTACTCGGAAATTTATTTAGTTTTATTAATGATGTATTTTATTGATACACAAATAAAAATGGTTTCTTTTCTAAAATATATTAATTAGCATTTTTTTCAAATGTATTAATATTGCTTTTACAAAAATAAAAATATTGTCTTTACCCGAAAGACTTGGATTAATTTTTAAAAATTTTGCAATAATTTTATTTTTATTTTACTTTTGCAATAAAATAAATATATAATTCTACCAATAAGGAAAATATTTCTATGTTCCTGCACTTATTTTATTGGCATTTTTTATATATACAATCAAAATAATTTATTGCTACAGAGAGGAATTTTTTTTCCTGGAAAGTGCAGATTATAAAATAAATTACACGAAAGTGTGAAAAATTTTAACATTTCTCATGAGTAGGAAAATAATGATAAAAACTAATTACATGAATATTTCATAACATCCACACACAATTTCTATAAAAAGCATATTGATTTATTGTATTTAAAAAAATTATCATCACGTCTAAGATATCCATGTGAATTTTTCACACTTTTGTGCAATTTGTTTCGCAGTCAGCAGTTTCATGAAAAAATCATTTCTGATAGTAGTTTTAATTAATTGGGTTTTAATTATTATATTTTAGATAATTAACAATTATCAACATGACCATTGATAGTTAATATTCGTCATTATGTTGGTAGTAGAGAATTCTTAATAGCTAAATAATTTCTTTTCGTGTAACAAAAGAACTTTAGTTGGATCTTTAAAAAAAAAAAAAATTTAAGAGCAGCATCACATAGAGCGCATAAAATATAGTCCATTGTAATCACTTATTTAATAAAACAAATTTTATGACAAAATGACCTAAAAAATTTGATTAGGTATTCTTAAAAAGCCTTGTGTTCAAATTTAGATATTTATTAGCTTAATAAATGACGCTGAAGTGCGCAACGTTTCTGAAAAACGAACAAAATTTTTGTAAATTATACTTTAAATTTTATGGGTAAATATGATTAATTATTCATTGACTTAGCTAAATAATAAAACTAAAAACAATTTTAAAAGTTTATTTGGACAGAAAAGTTTTTAAAATATTTTTTTCTAATCTATTCTTATTGTTCGTTTCTCAAAAACGTTGCGCTCTTCAGCGTCATCTTAATAAACCATCCAAATTTTATTGAAATTTGTTGAGGCGTTCTCGAGATATTTTGGTGCCAAAAAAGTTACACACACACACACACATACATACATACATACATACATCTGGACATTTGTTTAAAAAAAAAATTACGCTTCGTAGATGAAGAAATACTTTTAGACTCTTTTAGAATTTTGAAAATCTTGATTACAAAGCTTCCTCTAAGAAAAAGCAAAAATCAATTATTATTTTTTTTTTTACAAAATGGCGGCTTTTGAATGATTTTTTTTACGAACAATTACCTTAGCCCGCTGAGGTTGTCTTAAAAAAGAAGCTATTTCGTAAAAAAAATTAAAAAAAAATTAATATTTTAATTTAGTTTGATACATGTGTCTTACGTTTAAAAACATTCAGCATCATTAATTGTAAGACTTGCTTTTTATGTGCTATGGGTAATGTTACACCTCAAGTGAACGTTTACCATTGAGCAAATTTTGAAAATTTGTAAATTGTTATAAAATATATTTTCAGTTGGAACGAGTGTAAAGTCAAAACCGGTATAAAAGGACTTGCGGGAAATACAAAGCAGAACCAGCAGTCTGGTCAGTTTGCGACTCATTCGTAGAACGAGAGAAATGAATGAATGAAATGACGGGCCACCCCCGTCAACCTGCACAGCAGGGTGTTCCTTTTTTCTCGAGAGCCAGATGAACTGAATTCCGTGTTCAGGATTCAAACTGCTGGGTTGCCAAATCTCCCCAACTTAAACTCAAATCTTCAACTTAAATTTAAAGCTGGCTTGAAATTCCCAGGCTACATTCCAAAGAAAATTCAATACCTTCATAGTGTCCAATGAATGTCCTATATAAAAAAAACGGATGCTTGATCTTACGTAAGAATATTCTTTGCTTCCTTCTTCCTATATAAGAAAAAAGCTAATCGTGGTGTGAAACAAAATTTTCAATTATTCTTCTAAACGACACTAACAACTGATTTAAGATGTTACAAAAAGAGACTGGAATGGTAATACATAACTAACAATTTTGTTTCGTTGAGAAAGCAAAACAGTTTATTACCACAATTTAGGACTATTAGTTTATTAATTCCTTAGGGTTTTTTCATTCATTGGGAAAGTTGGCAAGAGTTGATGAATGGCAATCTAAATTGGACTATTGGATAAACTATTAAAACTGTTGGGAATCAGTGGTTTTAAAAATGGTTAAAGATTTACCCTCGGATTTACCCAAATGACAATATTTGTCAGATCCAACTACCCAAATTGTTTCAACCTCGTATATAATGTTAGCTACTTAAAATAGAAAAAGTCTCCTAAATTCTGGTTCTATACTTCTCCATTTGTCTTCATCTATTCATACTATTATAAAGTCATTTTATCCCGAGCGATCATTTTGAACATCTTTCCCCTATATATCAGTCCATAAGTCTACATTAAACAATTAGATTTTTGCTGTAGCATGATCTCGGACTCGTGTCAACATTTAATACGTCCCTTCTATAATTGAAGTAGTAATACCTCATCTTTCAAACTATTTATGGTTTGTTCCCTGTTACAACCATACTGTAATCTTAAATGATTGAGTGCATGTGGGTCCCTCGTTCAAACAGTACATGAATTGGGTCGGTTCGTGAGAAGTTAAAGACAATGCAAAGGAGTATGAAGAATTCTTCAGTTTCAAGATTTAATCATGATTAAATACCGTATACTAGACTCACTCTATTTCTTTATAATACGAAATAATTTTCAGAATTGTCATCATTGTTTGCTCAAGTGCTGACAAAAAATTCAACCCGGTTTTTGTTCAACAACGTGTCTTATATACTCTGCTACAACAGATGCAATTTAATAGGAACAATATTCCTGTTCTAACATTGTATTCAGCAGGAGAATTCTTTTTAAATGTTCTTTGTTTGGTATGCAGTTAACTTCTTAATAGACATGTAATAACGAAATGCAAATTATTGTATTTAGCATTAAACGAAAAGAGACATATGGTGTTCCCACGAGACAGCAATGAGTTAAAAGGACACAAGGGAACGAGTTTGGGTCAACGACAATTGAACCGTTCTCGATGACAATAATATAGACTGATGACGCATCCCGCGAATCATCTTGCGCGATGATGTTGCCAAGTGATTTGACCAGTTCGGGCCGCGCAATTGTCAGCCACGAGCGCCTTAATTCTGTATCTTCTGTCACCATTCTGACACGTGCTTTTCTATCACCCACCCTAAAATACTTTCCCTAACTTGGAACAATGAGTATTTAACGAGGATGAGGGAACTTTATTTATGGTTACTTGTTCTTTATCAATACACCAGAATTGCCTAAAACCTCTTTAAAATTTAAAAAAGGTGAACGTCTTTAAATGTTGATAACTTTGTTAAAAGTTAGAAGAAACAAATTTATTATAGACCATTGGAAAGCTTATAAAATTTGCCGTCAAATAGTTCTAACTTAAAGCTTTTTTGATCAATAGAAACCGAGATTTGATGTGATAAAGAAAGGTGAATTTTTCGTATTTAGTGAATTTTTATTGTTTAAGTTTGGTGAGCTGCATTTTCTAGAGAAAAAACAGAAAATTTTTGATAATAAGCTAAATAAAACCTTGAACTTTTAACATCCGAATAAGCTAAATTAAACTTAAATAGCTTGACTGGTTCGAAAGTTATAAGTAAATGATGTTAACCATGCATGAAAAACTTTTAACGCATTGATATGTTACTGCGTCTGCGCAGAAGTTCGTCGTTATGACAACCAACTTCTGCGCAGACGCCAACATAAGGAAAGAGTGTATCATAAGGTAGAAAGTGTAACCAGCCTAATTTTTTTTACTAATGTAACATTTAATTGAAATTTTAATTTACTTTAGAAGAGAAGTGTTTTCTAAAATAAAATAAGTGAAGTGTTTAGTGGTTAATAGTGTTTTAGTTTTATAAGAGAAGTAGTGTTTGCTTTTAGTGTGCTTCATATGGGAATCTTCTGCAGATTTATACGAGTGAGTAATAATAATAATAATAATGTTTTTCATTGCTTTCTTTTTATTTAATGAATTTAATTATATTAAATTATTAATCAGCCAGCTATAGGCATGTTACGCTTTTAGCTGTTACGCTGTTCGTCCGTTACGGTGTAGAGAGACAAAGATTGTAGGTAGCTTAAGATAGAGAGATGAGAAAGGTAGGTATACTAGGATAACTGGTAGCTTATTTGAAAAAATATTGGGCAAATTAGACACCCTGTATATTATTTAACTGAAAAATTAATCAGAATATAAATTTCGCACTTCGTAGTATCTAAAAAAAATTTCGTTTACAAAATAGGCAAAATTAAAATTTATTATGTCTTTCGGTCAACCGCTAGGAAAAATGCGATTCACTTATTCACGTTGTCATGAGCGTTACTTATTGCGAAGCAACTTTAGCAATATCGGTCTGGTCAGCAATTGAGCTATCTATCCTACGGTAACAATCAGTGCCGAGCAATGCATTCACTGTGCTCATTGCATGTTTTACTGTCTACTTGGTCTCTTCGTCTCTTAGATATACTTTTCTTATAAATAAAAAAAAATGAAATATGCAAAATGAGTAAGAATTACTCAACCGTGACACTCAAATTCCTTTTAATTTTATTTCTACTTAGAATTTGGTTTTTTAATATGATTTTGTAGTAAGAAATATTTTTATAAAATAATAAAATAAATTATTGTTATTGTCGAAATTATAATACAAGCAGAATAAAATTTATAGTTTTCTCAACCACTAATAAACATTTTTTAAATGAATAGCCTGCCAACGAGATGGAAAATATTTATGTATTCACATGGCAGTATTTAATAATAAAGATGATAATATCAAGATGCTGCTCGTTTTTCATCTCAACTCAAGTTTTTACTAGACTCAATCAGTATTCATTGAAAATTGTTCTGACCATAAGACGTCTAATATTCTACCAATTCTTAAACGCGTATAAAAATTATATTTTCTCAAGGGGAGGCACTGGTAAAATTTCAACATTCCACACATACACGAAAACTTTTATATAAGAACCAAATTACACGAAAAAATAAAATTAGAAGAGGTTGGTTCGCACCGTTAAGAAATTTTAATTTCATACAACTCTTCAACTGTTTTATTATCTTATCTTCTTTTTATGCACGAAACAAGTCATTATCCATCTGTCTAGACTTTTTCAATTTTCTCAAGAAAAAAATTACAATTTTTTTTACGTCTGACTTCGTTTATCGGGTAGTAAAACGTCGTCGATACTTTAAAGCATTCTTCGGGCAAAATTTTCAAAATTTTAGTTAAGAAATGCGAAACGCTTGGTCCTTTCTTTATTTATCGCTGGCCGAAGTTGTGGACTTCGATTTGGCCTGACTTAATGCTCGGCTGGTCACCCTGACCAGTGATCACCGCTTGGTACCTTCATATATATATACAATATACATACTTTCTTCCGTACGAAGGATGTCGTTCCAACTAATGGGAGTGGTACAATGAAAAATACCTAAAGCCTCAAATTGTGAAGAAAGCATGAAACTAAACAAATCTGCTTTTTCTCTTTTAAAAACAATTCCTAGGATATGGAACTCGGGAATTAATCTTCCATTCCTTTAGAATGTTTTTTTTTTAATAAATTTTGTTTTAATTTGTGTATATTTTTAGAAATTGCTTAATTGCAGATAAAGAATATCAATGGCTAAAAGTTTTAATGAAGAAAAGATGCGAGTAAAATGATTCTTTAATAAATATTGTATCCTATATAGCCTGTTACGCTTACATTAGGTTGAGAGAGACACAAGTAGTGTTGGTTGGTAGGGTGAGAGAGTAAGACGCAAAATTGTGAGTTCGTTACGCAAAGAGAGACAGAATACATTTTTGAGCTAGAGTCTGAGAGAGAAGGCGATGGCTGGTAGCGCGAGAGAGTCAGAATGAAACAGAAATATTGTAGTGATGGCTTGTAGTGCGAGAGAGACTTTGGAGCAGTTCGCAGCAGCTCGTTGGGAGTAATAGAAAGTGTTCAGTTTTTAATAGCAATGAACTTTGAAATCTTATTTGTAAATATTTATTTTATCTATTATCAGGGTGTCTACTAATTTCGTCTCACAAAATTCCCAGTCATTTCCCGGTTTTTGTTCCTATTTTTTCCGGTTTTTTCTCTTGTTAACTTAAAATTTATTTTACGTATAAATAGACCTACAAATGGCTACAAAAATTGAAGATAACAGTTGATAATTGAAGAAAATAATTGAAATTCAAAGAAAATAATTGAGAATTGAAGAATTAAATATTAAACTTTACAAAAAAATAATAATTAAGAATTAAAAGAAACAATTAATAATGAAAAGAAATAATAAATAATGGAAAGAAATAATTAAACAATGACAAAGATATTTGATAATTAGAAACAAAATTTAAAAAAAAAGTAAATATTAATCTACAATTGAACAATAATTGAAAAAATTGAACTATGCTTATTAAATTCAAAGAATATAATTGAAAATTGGTCAACTAGATAGAAAACCCAAAAAAATAATTTAAAATTTAAGTTAATAATTCAAAATTGAAGAAATAAATTAAAAATTAAATAATCAAATTGAAATCACAAAAACACAAATTATTGAATATTAAAAAAAAAACAATTGAAAATTGAGAAATAAAATTGAAATTCGAATACAATAATTGAGAATTAAAGAAAATTACTGAACAATTGGATTGAAAAAAGAAGAAAATAATTTATAATTAAAAAAAAAAATTATAAATGACAGGAATTATTTAATATTGAAGAAAACATTAAAAATTGAAGAATTGAATTGTTATTTAAAGTAATTAATTGAGAATTGAAAAAAAAATTGAACAATTAAATTGAAAATAGAAGAAAATTTTTTAAAAATTGAAGGTTTTGAAACATGAAATAAATAGCTGATCATTGAAAAAAAATAATTGAAATAAGTCGAGATTACTGAATATTGAAACAAACAATTGAAAATTGAACAAAATAATTAAAAATTGAAGAAAGTACTTAAAAATTAAATACAATATTTGGAAACAGCAGAAAAATTTATTGAATAATATATTAATATTGAAGAAAATTGAGAAGAAATTGAAAATTGAAAGAAATTGAGAAACTGAAAGAAATATAAACAAATAATTGAGAATTAAAAAAAAAATGAAAATTAAAGAATGGAATTGAATGTCGAAAATTATAATTGAGAATTAAAGAAAATAATTCAAGAATTAAACAATGCGATTGAAAGTAGAAGAAAATAAGTGATAATTGAAGAAAAAAGAAATTGAACAACCCAGGAATTATAGAATTTGAAAAAAACAATAAAAAATGAAGAATGTAATTGTAATTTGAAGAAGTTAATTAAAAATTGTAGAAAATAATTTGAAATTAAAGAAAATGTAATTTTATGAAAATTGTTGAATAATAATTGATGAATTGAATTCAAGTTTCGAAAACATAATTGATAATATTGAAAAAAAATATTGAAAAAAGCCGAGAATTATTGATTATAGAAGAAAATAATTGAAAAATGGAGGAGTTATTGAGATATGAAATAAATAAATGATAATTGAAAAAAATAGTTGAAAAAAGTCGAGAATTATTGAATATTAAATTAAATAATTAAAAATTGAAGGAAATAGTTTAAGTCTGAAGAAAATAATTAAAAATTGATGAAAATAATTAAAAATTGAAGAAAATAATTGAAAATTAAATCAAATAATTGGCAATTCAAAAAAAATAATTTATAGTTGAAGAAAACAATTAAAAATAGATTAAAATAATTGAAAATCGTAGAAAATATTTCAGAATTTATTTATTTATTTAGAAACATACGGGACAAGCCCTTTCGTACATGAGTACTCCTACTAACTAAAAGAAATACTAACTAAAAGAAATCAATTAATTAGAAATTGATGAAAATAATTGAAAATTGAAGAAAATAATTGGCAATTGAAGAAAACAGTAGAAAATCGAAGAAAATAATTGAGAAATGAAGAAATAATGTTAAATTAATGAAAATAATTCCAAATGAAAGAAAATAATTGAGAATTGTAGAAAATAATTGGAAATTGAAGAAAATAATTGAAAATTGAAAAGAATTTATTATCCCAGAAAAAAAATTCCTGGTTTGACGGAGAATTCCCGGTTAATTTCCGGTTTTTCCCGATCAATTTAAATTCCCGGTTATTTCCCGGTTTTTCCGGTTAGTAGACACCCTGCTTATCCTTATAAATAGTAATTCATTTCTAAAAAATTTAATCGTTGACAAAAAAACAATTTAACATTAAATTGAAAGTGGGTATAACAGGTATGAAAATGTGTTTTCCAGAATAGAACTATTTGGCTGAAGTGTACACATATATTTCCTTATACAAAATTAGATCTATTAGACTATATAGACTACATTAAGTAAATGTTTGAGATTCAGTGATCCAGTTTAAAATTATGATAAATACTTCCGAGAATGATAGAAATTCTTATGCAATTGATTATGATAGATTTTACTTTAGAAGTAACTACTCAATTGTCAGACTAAGAAAATTGACTGTTTCAAGAATTATTTACAGTTCAACGAAAGTTCCACTTGTTGCAGGCACCATTGGCCTGAATTCCTAGCAGAGTGCTCTGGGCGAACCGATCTTATTAAGGTCTAATTAACCGTTTAACAAGATATATTTAACCCAAGGCGCTTAAGAAGTGCCACAATGCAGGAGTGTCGTTTTAGTATAAATAATAATCATAATTAGTTATCAGTATGTGCAAATTGAAATACATCACATTTGCCACACAAAATTAACATTTTTTGAAAAACATCTTTTTAGCCATAAATTATGCAGTTTATAAAGTTCTGATTAAAAAGGTAAACCAAACTATTGTAAACTAATCAATTTTTGCCTAGATTGTAAAAACTATTATAACGGACACGTTTTTTCTGTCTTAACTGTTTTATCCAATAAACACTGTACAAATTTTATCTTCTTTTTCTCATCAATTTTTTATTTAAAATTTAATGTTGCTTTGTTTATTGTGAGATATGAAACAATTCAATATTTACATATTATTAAAAGAAAAGTTCAGTTTTTTGAAAATTAAATATTTGAACAGAAATGAAACAAGTGAGTACATTTATTGCAGATACATTTTTACGATCCTTTTAGTTGGTGCTTAAAGTCTTCTGAAGTATGTCGTTTGATGACAATAAAAACTGATGCAGGTATGTCTTCATTTGAGGATAAAAATTATCTGTTTTCTTGTGCGCGGTAATGAAAAAGTAAATTTTAATAACTTGCATTTAATTTATGAAATTAGGCCTTTGAAATCGAGATATAAAAACGTAGACATTCATGATTCTCACTTGGAAGATCTCAATCTTATCAGCCTTAAAAGATACGTAACAATTTAATCAGTAGTTCTAAGAAGAAAGTAAACTAGATATGAATTTGTCTCGAATGATACCTTAATTTTAAGTTTACATTCTATTAATAGTTTACTCCATCACTGCTAAAAATCCTATTTTTAAACTGAATAAAATATCTGTTAAAAATTATGTATTTTCTGTTGTTTATTTTCTATTTTACCGATTTTTTTTTTAATTAATAGTAGCTTATTTTTTTTAGTATTTAAAAAAATTTAACTAAATACAAATTTTTACTCAACACAATTTTCAGGTTAGAGAATTCTCACTTAATAGAATTTTAACTAAATCGAATTTCTCAATACCAAATTATTTATTTCACGGAATTTTAATTTGTTAGAATTCTCATTTCATTCAAATTTAATAGAATTATTAAACCGTCGAATTTCCATTTGTCAGAAATTGCAAAACTCAACAAAAATCCGATACAAACATTTCAAATGAATTTTTAAAAGTTCAAGAATCAAAAATTATCCAGAATATTGTGATTTGTTAATTTTAAATTAGTATAAAAATCTTTCAGGTTAGGCCTCGGGTTAGGCCGTTTTTAATGTCAGACAAAGTTAAAGAGGAATTGGATAAAAATTAAAGATTTTGGCATTTAGAAACAAATTTATATTCTCCCTCATTTCTCTAAAACGTTTCTGAATGTCAAAAATCTTTAATTTTTATCCAATTATGAGTTTTGAAGGTTCATTTTATTCGAAATTGAATTTGAGACATTTTGTCTAGATTAGATTAAAAGTTATATTTTCTATTTAAAAAGCAGAATAATGACTTCAAACATAACCTCTCCTCAAATTGGTTTCCAATTCCTTTTTAAACAGAAATTAGTCCAAATAAAAATTAGAGGAAATGAATATTCGGTGAAATGGACATTCTAGTTTCTGAAAATTCGATTCGCTTAAAATTCTTTTAAATGACAATTCTATGGTTAACATTTTGCACAAAATAGAAACTATCTTGAGCTATAAATAATGCAACATATTATTTATCATTTCAAAAGCACGGTAATTTACATATGAAAAATTACAATTTTACGCGCAATGAAAACATTTGAACTGTGATCTCATACAAACTGATAAAAGATTGTACATACATAAAATTGTTTTTTTTTTCAATACGAGTGACTAATTGCATTCATTATTGATCAGCGATATAGAATTCGCTTTATATTGAAATACGTTTTATTAAGTTGTCAGATTTTCAAACAGAAAATTTTCTCGTTGCTATTGTTACAGTCGGAAAGTCCAGTTGTAAATTTTTCAAAAAAAAAATGAAGTTGATCTAAAATTTGTTGTTAAATAGCAATTATTTAACATTTTATTTTTTTCCTTTAATCTAGTAAACAACTGCAAATTTCATTAAATTCTGACAAATAATAGCTCATTTTTCTTGTTAAAACATTCTCTACAATGCTATTTGTTAGATTTTGTTAAACAATATTTTTTTTAGAAAATACATAAAAAACAAATTTTATTTGTTTAATAACTTTTAAACAAAATATTATTTAACAAAACCCAAAAAATAAAATTGTTGAAAATTATTCAACGAGAAAAACAAGTTATTATTTGTCAAAATTGGATAAAAAATACAGATTGTAACTAGATTTAAAGAAAAAACATAAAATGTTAAATAATAATTATTATTTGACTACAAATTTTAACTCAACCTAATTTGTTCCGGACGTCTGCACGGACAAAATTAAAAAAAATATATTTTTCAACTTTTCCCGATCCAATTTCTTTTAAAATACTTAAAAAATGTGTTTGAAGCAAAATTATTAATTTTGTATTTGTCGGGGGGGGGGGGGGGGGAGGGGCGACGTGAAAGAACACCTCGAAAAAATCCACATTCATATGTAAAAAAATTTCTATACGACAAACCTAAAATAATTTGACCCCCATAGAAAAAGTGTTTATTTTTACTCATCAAATAAAAGTATTGGGGTGACAAAATTTGGAACCCTCCATAGATCCCCCCCTCCTCCTGATAAGGAATTTTTTTTCATGACTAAAATAGAAAATAATAAAGAAGGGGTAGTCGAATCTTTTTGCACTGACCAGAAAAATGCCCCTTTCCACCCCAAAAATAAAAAAAACATTTGATCTCAATTTTCGGAGACTCCCTCATTCTTTTGGTACAAACGAAAAATCGAAATTTTGATTTTCAAAGTGAAAAATCTTGAAGCAAGCGTGCTTGAATCTTTTTTCAAACCACAGGAAAAATTTTCCCTTTTCTCCCCAAAAATGAAAAAAATTTGGTTCTAATTTTTGGGGGCCCCCTAACGTTTTCGACCGATTTTTTCGGGGGGTACTTTCACCCCCTGGAAATACAAATTTAACAATATTTTTTGCTTCAAACATATTATTAGAATACTTAAAAACTATGTTTAAAGCTAAAAATATTATTAATTTTATATTTATAGGGGGAGAGCCACCCCCCTCTAAAACATTCACATATATATGTAAAAAAATTTCTACATGGCATACTCAAAACATTTGGCCTTCCTAGAAAAAGTGTTTATTTTCAACCACTAAATAAAAGTATGAGGGTAACAAAATTTAGAACCTCCCCACCTTTGAAAACCCCCCTTTTTTGGTATAATAAAAAAATCAAAATTTTAATTTCTAATGTGAAAAAACTCAATGAAAAAATAGTAGAATCTTTTTCCAATCTCCAGGAAAAATGTCCCTTTTCACTCCGAGAATAAAAAAAAATTCGGTCCTAATTTTCGGAGACCCCCCTAACATTTTCGACCGATTATTACGGGGGGTGCTTTCACCCCCTAGAAATACAAAATTAATATTTTTTGCTTCAAACATATTTTGTAAATATTTTATAAGAAATAGCTTCGGCAAAAGTTGAAAAATATATTTTTTTAATTTCGTATGTGCGGACGTCGGAAACTTCCCCTCACCCAGTTTTAACTAATGTTTAGAAAGAGTTTTTTTTAATAAGTCTTAAACTTGGCCAAACAGTAATTTTCCCTTCTCTTTCCTGTAAGCCAAGTAAGAGGCAAACTAAACAATTCACAACATACGCACCGAAGAAAAAAAAAAGTGTTCTTTGTAACCGATACTTGTATCCATTAGAATTCAAAAATATGTTACAACTTAAATTTTTTTCCCTGCATAGATTACAAATTAATGTTCAACTTTTCTCATTTTTCATAAGAACAAAGAATGTTTGCTTAACTTCAATGTCACTTGATTTTACGAGAGAATAAGTGACAATAGATTACCGATAAAACACAATGTCCGACTGGAATTACCTGTTGATTAGAATAATTCTGAATAATAATTTGCAAATGAATTACACTTCTTTAAAATCGTGAATAAATTGATTTATAACACGCAGCTAATAGAAAGGAAACATCTATACATGTGTTCGCCTATAGCGATTTGTTGATCTACAATCTACAGATATTGTATTGCACATATCAAACATTTAAAAATTGCACAATTTGCAACGTGATTCTCAGCATTTGCTCGGAAAATCCCTAAAAATGCCAGTTTCGGTTTTCAGCTCTTTGATGCGTTAAAAAAATATCAGTTTCTTTGGTTTCCTATACGGTTTCGGCTGCAGTTCCTGGGACAGAACTTTGGCTCTGGCGAGGTTGAGTGGCTTCTTAATAATGCAGGGCAAGCAATCAAGTTTTGCGGTCTTTAAAAATTGTGACCTGAAATCTTACCTCTTTCTTCGATGTCTTTCGACTCGGAGAGCGGCACCACAAGGATCAGAAACAACAAGGCGAGAATTTTCATTAGCTCCATTTTTTTAAATCCGCAACGGCCAGGATTGAATCCTACTTTCACAAAAGCACTAAAAAACGCATATCCACTGCACCGCACTTAATTTTCTCACTTGGTTGCACCTTTTCCGCCCTCAGGACCAACTTACGAGCAAACAGGACGAACCTCAACAGGGAAGCCGTAGCCTTCCGATCCGTAGCGACCAACCACCTGTCGCTTCAGGGTTGTGTTTACTCGCACAAAATGAGCACGAGTTCTCTTCGTCTCATCTCATTTTCACACAAGTTTCCCCAACAAATCCAGTTTTTATTCTGTTAAATGTATTTTTTTTTATTTGCACTGAACAAACATTATTTTGAAAATTTTGTCAAACTATCATGTTGAGGTAAAAAAGAACTGCACAAATTAACCGAACCAATAGCTTCACTTTCTTTTTCAAGAAGAAACACTGTTGTTTACAATTCGTACAGTAGTGATGTTTTAGCACTGAGGAACACTTGTTTTTTATTTTTATTTTGTATCCAGGCACATTAGATGATGAAATCGTTAAGTGCAAAAACACGTGCTTTCTAGAATTTTATGGTTGGGAAAGAATGAAGAATTGTTGAGGTGCAGGTTGAACACCTTGAAGAGCGTCTCACGTCACTCGTTTCACGCGCATGGACTTACTCCCACGCTAGTAGACTCAAGAATACGCGCGCGCCCTGTCAAAGAGAGTCTTCGTTCGAGTTGGCACCGTCGGCAGCGCTGCTGAAGGTAACAATCACGAAGACGCACGAAGAGCAGCGAACGGCCTTCTTTTTTGCATCAAGAGCAAGTAGCGGTCCCTTCCTACAGACCCTCTCGATCTTTCTTCTTTCTTTCGGTTTCTTTCACCCTGCAGCAAGTACCAAGGTGATTTTTTTTTTTTTTTTTTACTTTCCGGGCCTCCACTGCTGCGATTTTCAGTTTCTTCCATGTTTCAGCAATGATTGGGTTCAATGCTCCCAATGGGAATGATGCATTCTTCAACTTTTTATTTCTTGGTAGAGTAGTTCCAGAAAACTACAATCTATAACCAGTAACCAGTTTCACTTTTTGTCCTGGGGTTTTTGTTGTTGTTGAGATGTTGAGGATTGTTTTACAGAATCAATAAGAAAATCTAGTAATATCAGGGGCGGCGACTTGTGTATGGTACGTCTGCAAATTCCATAGAGCAAAAAATTCGCCCTATGGAATTCCATAAGGCAAAATTACTGACAAAAAACAAATTTCTTAATAAGAATGTGAATAAATGCACTTTCAATTCGAAGAAAATAATTAAAATGTAAAAAAACCATAATTTTGTAAAAATAATTGAAAAATAACGAAAGAAGTTAAAAATTAATTAATAAATAATTTAACTAATTTGATATTGAAGAATATAGGGTAAATGTACCATCTACTACGAGTTTTCAAAATCGTCGTTTTTAAACCTACTTTTTAATAGTTTAAACTAAAAATTCATCCTTGAATTTTTTATAATAAATATTTGAGCATTATTAACATTGAAAAAATCGATGTATATCATTGGTAAATGTCTATTAATATTAAAAAAAGTCAATTTAAAAAATAAATACAATGTTGGTATTACTACGAGATGGTTTGTATTACGACACGTGTATTACTACGTGTGTTTGTGTTACTACGATGGCAATACTACGAATAAATTTCACCTTAGAAATTACTTAAAATTTTTTATTTTCGCTATTAATATGCAAATTATACGGGGAAATTTTTGTTTTATAAATCAATAGTTTTTATTATTTATTTATCAACATTTATATTTCTCTAAACTAATTTTATATTGAAATAGAATAATGTAGAATAAAGTTTAAAATCACTTTGTAAAATCACAAAAAATAACAAATAGGTTCTGTTTGAGCAAAGTTTAAATCAAATATATATTAATATACGTATTAAATTAATGTTTCATGTTTTTTTTTTTTGGAGATATTTAATTTTTTTCTCGATTTCCCACTTCTATTTTCTTTTTATTAGGTACTCTGCTTCTTCGGTTTTTGCTTTTTTCTTCAATTTCTTGCAGCTTTTTTTGATGCTCTCTTTTTAATTGACCACTTTTTCTTAGAAATAATATCTTTTTTTGGCATCTTTTCTTTCACTAGGAGCACTTATATCTAAACTAATATTAACTCACAGTGCTCATTAACGGTTGTCATTATTCAAAACATATTTGTAGGTTAGGTCAATCAACTTTGTTTGTATTGTCGTAATAGATGCGTGCGCATAAAATGCTGTACACATTACTACATTTAAAAATAAATAATGAAAATATTAAAAATATTAAAAATTGTTAACATTTTTAAATATTACAATACTTACTTTATCTGGAAATAACTTTACTTTAAATGTTTCTGTCTTAAATATATTCAAATAACTAAATATCAAAAAGGACTTTCAACCTACTGAAAGCAAAATTCTGTGTCGTGATTCTGAGTAGTAACTTTTAAAGCAATTTTAAATAAATTAAAAACAATTTTCCGGTAGTTTTCAGCAATAATAATGTTCTTAATACATTCAAATTATAAAATATTAGTTTGTACTACATTATTTATTCAAACAAATTTTTATTCCACTATTTTAGGCTGATTGGTAGTAATTGGAGCATTCGTAGTAATTGGTACATTTACCCTAATTAAAACTGAAAAAGTTTTATTTGAAAAAATTAAGGAAAAGAATTGAAACTTGGAAAATTGAATTTAAAAATGAGGGGAAAAAATAAAAAATAATGAAAATAAAATTGAAGAAAAATGTTGAAAAATAATAAAAATAGTTGATAATTGTATAGCAAATATAATTAAAATCATAAAAAGAAGAATTCTTAAAAATTGAAGAAATTTTTAAATAATTTTAAATTTACTATTCTTAAAGAGTGTATTAATGAAAATTTTAATCAATGAAATTTCAAATTAATTGAGGTTTAAAGAATTATTATACATAATAATTATAATTGTAGTCTTGTTTATCTAAAAAATAGTCTGTAATTTTTTAAATTATTTTTTACAAATGTTTATTATTTTCTTCAATATACAATTATTTCTATCAATTACTTTATTATTAAATTTATGTTTCAATTAATTTTCAATTACTTTTTCTCATTTTCAATTATAATTTTATTAATTTTCTAACTTTTTTATTATTTATCTCAAATGTTAGTTATTTTTTCAATATACAATTATTTTTATCATTCTGCAATTATTTCCTTATATTACAAATATATGTTGAAATTTTTTCAATTATTTTTCACAAACTAAAATTATTATTTTTAATTTTAAATTATTTTTATTACTTTACAAATATTTTCTCCAATTTTATATTATTTTTATTATTCTTCAATTAATTTCCTAGATTTTAAAATATTTTTCTCAAATTTTAATAATTTTCTTTAAGTTCAAATATTATTATTATCATTTTGGAATCAATTTTTTCAATTTTCAGTTATTTATCTCATTTTTCAAACATTTTTTTCAATTTTCATTATTCTTCAATTAATTTCCTAGATTTTAAAATATTTTTCTCAAATTTAAATAATTTTCTTTAATTTCAAATATTATTATTATCATTTTGGAATCAATTTTTTCAATTTTCAGTTATTTATCTCATTTTTCAAACATTTTTTTCAATTATCATTTTCTTTTATATTTTTCAATTACTTTTTATCATATTTAATTATTTTTTTAATTAATTTTGACTTTTTTTATAATTTATCACAAATTGCACTTATTTTTTTAATATACAATTATTTTTATCATTCTGAAATTATTTTCTTTCACTACAAATATATGTTGCAATTTTTAAAATTATTTCTCAAGAAATAAAATTATTTTCTTCAATTTCTAATTATTTTTATTACTTTGCAAATATTGTTTCGAATTTTTGATTATTTTCATTACTTTTCAATTATATTTCCTAGATTTTGAAACATATTCCTCAAATTTTATTAATTTTCTTTAATTTTTAATTTGCTTTATTACTTTGCAAATATTGTCTCAAATTTCGTATTAGTTTCAGTACTCTTCAATTAATTTTCTAGACTTTAAAATATTTTTCTCAAATTTGAATATTTTTTTTTAATTTCCAATTATTTTGTTATCATTTTGCAATCAATTTTTTCAATTTTTTATTAATCTCACTATTCATTCCTCAATTAAATACCTAAATTTTCAATTATTTATCTCATTTATCAATTATTTTTTTCAAATTCATTTTCTTTTATCTTTTATTAATTATTTTCCAATTAATTTCCTAAATTTTATATTTATTATCTCAAATCTAAGTTACTGTATCCACGTTTCAATTTTTTAATCATTCTTCAATTTTTTTTCTCATATTCCAAACACTTTCAACAATTTTTCATTATATTTTTGTTAATTTGCAATGATTTTCACAAATTTTATATTATTTTGATTATTTGTTGATTAATTCCGAAAATTTCTATTATTTTTCTCAAATTTCCATTATTTTCTTCAATTAACGATTACTTGTATCGTTTTTCTTGAATTTTTAATTACGATTCTTATCATTTTGCAATCAATTTCTTCAATTTTCAATTATTCTCACTATTCATTCCTCAGCTAAACTCCTAAATTTTCAATTATTTATCTTATTTTTCAATTATTGTTTTCAATTTTTATTTTCTTTTATCCTTTTGCAATTATTTTCTCCATTTTTTAAGTAGATATATTAATTATTTTTGAATTTATTTCCTTAATTTTCATTTATTATCTTAAATCTAAGTTCCCACTCAGAAAAAAAGTGCGGAATTCCTGCGGAGTTTCCGCGGTAAACTCCGCGGTAAATTCCTGCGGAGTTTCCGCAGGAAATTCCGCAGGAATTCCGCAAAAATATTCCGCAACGAGATTTCGCAAAATCTTTGATTAAAAATACACTACAGATATCCTGGTCGCTCGGGTCAACTTCTTCGAGGAACTTGACCTCCAAATGTAAAAAATAACTGCTACACGGTATTCAAGAGCAAAACCGATGTCCAGGTCGTTTGGGTCAACTTTTTAGGGAAAGTTAACCGCAAAATATAAAAAGAAACTGCTTCACCGTTTTCAAGAGCAAATCTGATGTGCAGGATGTCTGGGTCAACTTCTTCGAGGAAGTTAACCTCAAAATGTAAAAAACACCTGCTACACCGTTTTCAAGAGAAAATTCGATGACCAGGTCGTTCGGGTCAACGTCTTCAGGAAAGTTAACCTCAAAATATAAAACATTACTGCTACACCGTTTTCCAGAGCAAAACCGATGGCTAGGTCGTTCGTGTCACCATCTTTGGGAAAATTAACCTCAAAATAAGAAAAATAACTGCTACACCTTTTTTAAAAGAATATTCGATGCCCAGGTCGTTCGTGCGACCATCTTCGGAAAAGATAACCTCAAAGTATAAAAAATTACTGCTACACCGTTTTCCAGAGCAAAACCGAAGGCTAGGGCGTTCCGGTCAACATCTTCAGGAAAGTTAACCTCAAAATGTGAAAAATACCTGCTACACCGTTTTCAAGAAAAAATTCGATGACTAGCTCGTTCGGGTCAATATCTTCGGAAAAGATAACCTCAAAGTATAAAAAATTACTGCAACATCTTTTTTAAAAGAATATTCGATGGCTAGGTTGTTCCGGTCAACATCTTCAGGAAAGTTAACCTCAAAATAAGAAAAATAACTGCTACACCGTTGTCCAGAGCAAAACCGATGACTAGGTCGTTCCGGTCAACTTCTTCAGTGAAAGTTAACCTCAAAATGTAAAAAGTAACTGCTACACCGTTTCCAGAGCAAAACCGATGGATAACTGGTTCCGGTCAACATCTTCAGGAAAGTTAACCTCAAAAAGTGAAAAATACCTGCTACACCGTTTTCAAGAGAAAATTAGATGACAAGGTCGTTTGGATCAACGTCTTTGGGATAGTTATCCTCAAAATATAAAAAATTACTGCTACACCGTTTTCCAGAGCAAAATAGATGGCTAGGTCGGTCATGTCACCATCTTTGGGAAAATTAACCTCAAAATAAGAAAAATAACTGCTACATCTTTTTTAAAAGAATATTCGATGTCCAGGTCGTTCGTGTCAACATCTTTGAGAAAGCTAACCTCAAAATATAAAAAATTACTGCTACACCGTTTTCCAGAGCAAAACCGATGTCTAGGTCGTTTGAGTCAACTTTTTAGGGAAAGTTAACCTCAAAATGTGAAAAATAACTGCTACACGGTATTTAAGAGCAAAACCTATGTCTAGGTCGTTCGGGTCAACTTTTTATGGAAAGTTAACCTCAAAATGTTAAAAATACCTGTTACACCGTTTTCAGGAGAAAGTTCGATGAACAGGTCGTTCGGATCAACGTCTTCGGGAAAGTTAACCTCAAAATAAAAAAAATTACTGCTACACCGTTTTCAAGGGAAAATTCGATGACCAGGTTGTTCGGGTCAACGTCTTCGGGAAAGTTAACCTCAAGATATAAAAAATTACTGCTACACCGTTTTCCAGAGCAAAACCGGTGGCTAGGTCGTTCCTTTGAACATCTTCAGGAAACCTTTGATGGGAAGTTAACCTATTGCATTGATTTTTTAATAAAAACTAAATTTTCGCCCTTATCTGGCAGCACAATTAAATGTAGACTTTTTCACCAACGTGGTTCAAAAGCAAATAAAAAAATCAAGTTATAAAAATGGACGACTTTAAAAATTAAGCTAGCATACTACCTTCGTTATTGGCAAAAACCCAAATTTTGACAGGTTTTTTACTTTTTCTGACACAAAAAATAAAATGTAGACTTTTTCACCTACGTGGTTCAAAAGCAAATAAAAAATCGACATATAAAAATGGACGACTTTTAAAAATTAAGTTAGCGGACGGCCTTCGTTATTGGCAAAAACCAAAAATTTTGACAAAATTTTGACTTTTTCTGACACAAAAAATAAAATGTAGACTTTTGCTCCTACGTGGTTCAAAAGCATATAAAAAATCGACTTATAAAAATGGACGATTTCAAAAATTAAGTTGTCGGACGGCCTAATTTATTGGCAAAAACCCAAAATTTTGAGAGATTTTTTACTTTTTCTGATACAAAAAATAAAATGTAGACTTTTTCACCTACGTGGTTCGAAAGCAAATAAAAAATCGACTTATAAAAATGGACGATTTCAAAAATTAAGTTGGCGGACGGCCTAATTTATTGGCAAAAACCCAAAATTTTGAGAGATTTTTTACTTTTTCTGATACAAAAAATAAAATGTAGACTTTTTCACCTACGTGGTTCGAAAGCAAATAAAAAATAGACTTATAAAAATGGACGACTTCAAAAATGAAGTTAGCCGACGGCCTTCGTTATTGGCAATAACCCAAAATTTTGGCAGATTTTTTACTTTTTCTGACACAAAAAAAAATGTAGACTTTTTCACCTACGTGGTTCAAAAGCAAATAAAAAATCGACTTATAAAAATTGACGGCTTAAAAATTAGGTTAGCGGACGGCCTTCGTTATTGGCAAAAATCTAAAATTTTGACAAATTTTCTACTTTTTCTGGCAGTAAAAATAAAATGTAGACATTTGCTCCTACTTGGTTCAAAAGCAAATAAAAAATGGACGACTTTAAAAATTATGTTAGCGGACGGTCTTCGTTATTGTCAAAATTTTGGGTTTTTGACAAGAACGATGTCGTCCGCTCACTTAATTTTCAAAGTCGTCCATTTTTATAACTCGATTTTTTATTTGCTTTCGAACAACGTAGGTGAGAAAGTCTACATTTCATTGTGCTGCCATATAAGGGCGAAAATCTGTGTCAATGATGTTTTTTTTTATTGTTTTTTACTGTTATACCCTAGATTTGTGATTTAACAAATGTTTTTTTTTTATTAAACGTATATAATGTTTCTAAATATTTAGTTTTTATTAAAAAAAAAAAAAAAAAATAGTTATTTTTAACGTTATATACTTCAATGCAATGTTAACCTTAAGATTTGAAAAATAACTGCTTCACCGTTTTCAAGAGCAAAACCGATGTGCAGGAAGTCTGGGTCAACTTCTTCGGGGAAGTTAACCTTAAGATGTAAAAAAATACCTGCTATACCGTATTTAAGAGAAAATTCGACGTCCATGTCGTTTCGGTCAACCTCTTTAGCAAGGTTAACCTCAAAATAGAATAAATTACTCCTCCACCTTTTTCAAGAAAAAGTTTGATGTCCAGGTTGTTCGGGTCACTGTCTTCGGAAAAGTTAACCTTAAAATGTGTAAAATGACTGCTACACCGTATTCAATAATTCGATGTCTGTAGGGTCTATAGGTCGTTTAGGTCAACGTCTTTGGAAAAGTAAAGCTCAAAATAAAAAAAATAACTGCTACACCGTTTTCAAGAGCAAAACCGATGTCTAGAATGTCAAGATCTTTCGGGACAACCTCAGTGTGGAAGTGAACCTTAAAATGAGAAAAACAACTGCTACTCTGATTTGAAGTACAAAATCGAGTAGGAGCATGAATATTCACTAAAACCTATTTGTCCTAAACTATATAGCCTAAAAGGAATTAAGCCTAAATTCCATTTAACCTAAAATGCATTCAGCCTAAAATTCATTTAACCTAAAATGCATTCAGCCTAAATCCTGTTTGACCTAAATGCAGTCAGCTTAACTCCGATTTTTCCTATCGCCCATTTAACCTAAAAGACATTTATCCAAAATTCTGTTAAGCCTAAAATGCATTTAGCCTAACTCCCATTTAACTACATTTAGGCTACAAGCATTTTAGGCCGAATAAGTTGTAGGCTGAGTGCATTTTAAGTTAAATGCATTTTAGCTTAATGAGTTTTAGGTTATATGCTTTTTAGGCAGGTTCTACAAGCCGTAATATATTAGTGTGATACACTGGTTAGTTTCCCGCCCGGCTACTGCGGCGCTTTTGTCGCTACACACAGATGCAAAATTTGTATAGCGACATGGCAGTTATATGTGTTGGTATTTACTAACGCACATTACTGCCATGTCGTTATACAAATTTTACATCTGTGTGTAGCGACAAAAGCGCCGCAGTAGCCGGGCGGGAAACTAACCAGTGTATCACACTATTACATTACGGCTTGTAAAACCTCATTTTAGGTTAAATGGAATTTAAGTTAAATGCATTTGAGGTTAACTTGGAATTAGGTTAAGTAACGTTTAGGTTAAATGGGATTTAGGCTTACTCCATTTTAGGTAAATTACGATCCAGCTTAAATACATTTTAGGTTATATGAGACTTAGGATAAATGAGACTTAGGATAAATGAGATTTAGGTTAAATGGAATATAGATTGAATGAGATTTATTTTACATGAGTTTTAGGATAAATGCATTTTAGGCAATACCCTAATAGCACGAAACGTTTCATCAATGTTGCTGCAACGTTTCCGTGTAACGTTGCAAACGTTGCATTGCAACGTTGCCAGCCAAGAAAAATAACGTTGCATATGTCATGGTGCTAGGAACGTTGCAGGGAAACGTTGCGGAACGTTAATTTGGAACTTTGAATAGGCATTCGAAAAATCGCAGTGCGGGTTGCGGAAAAATGTTGCGGAAAAGGCTAAATTTTTTTTTATTTATGTTATTCGATGTTGATAATATGATTGCTTCTATAGAACATTGGTCACTAAAATCAACTGCGCAGCTCTAATTGCGATAGAAAACTACTGCGCACAGTATCAACATTATTAATTTTTAAAAGATTTTTAAATGGTTATTCAAAGTTTCAAAATAACGTTCCGCAACGTTCCCTTGCAACGTTCATAGCCCCATGACATATGCAACGTTACTTTTCTTGACCGGTAACGTTGCAATGCAACGTTTGCAACGTTGCAAGAAAACGATGAAGCAACGTTGATGAAACGTTCTGTGCTATTAGGGTATGAATTTTAGGCCCTATGCATTTTGGGTTAAGTGGGTTTTAGGCTACATGCATTCTAGGCTGAACAAGTTATAGGCTTAATGCATTTAAGGTTAAATTCGTTTTAGGCTACTTGCATTTTAGGCTAATTGAGTTTTAGGCTACATGTATTCAAGGTTTAATGCATTCAAGGTATAACCTAAAACAAGTGGCTTTAGGCATGCATTTTAAGTTAAATGGGTTTTAAACTACCCGCATTTTAGGTTGAATGAGTTTTAGGCTAAATTAATTGTAGGTTGAGAGGTTTTAGGCTACATGCTTTTTATCTTGCATTTGGCGCCCTCTAGTAAGAAAAGTTCACAGTTGTGATTCTAAAAGCAAGAGAGTTTTAAAAAGATTTTTTAACAGACATTGCTTCTTTAATAACAATTGACAGAAAATTTGTGCATTAAATATTTATTGTATTTGTTTAAACAATCGAAATTTTTAATAATTTTTTTTTTATTAAATTCTCTTAGAAAAATTTTGCTAACGACTGTTATTATTAAAAAATATCACGAATTTTTTCGTCAGCAATTTTCGAGATATTTTGATTGTTTAAACAATTTATATTTGTGGAAACAATTTAATTTTCCCATATTAGACGTTTACTAATTTTTTTAAAATAACTCATAAAGGAAGATTTTTAAATCTTTTTTATCTCATACTTAGCCAGAAATTTATTTTCCTTAATAAACAGTATATTAATTTAGAGAAAGATTTATATCATACAGTATTATTATTTAGGCTAGATAATAATAAGATAGGTACAGTTTGATAGCAGGATACTTAAGATTTAAATTTATTTGGGATTTTTTTATAAAAGTAGAAGAGGGGTAACTGGAAAATATTAAAAAAAGTACATTATTGTTATGGGAATATTGGAAAAGTAAAAACATTGATAAATTAGAAAATTACAAAATTAGAAAATTGGAAAAATTTGTAAGCTGGTAATTTAAGACATTGGAGATTTGGTTATTGGAAAATTGGAAAATTAGGAAATTGGAGAAGTTGTTATATTAAAATTGGAGAAATTGAAAAATGATAAACTGGAAGATTGGCAAATTAGAAAATTGTTCAAACTGTTAAATTAAGAAGTTAAGGTTATTAATAAATTGTCAAAGTAAAAAAATTTGTAAATAGAAAAATTGGAGATTTTTTTATTAGGAAATTGTCAAATTAAATAATATTGGTAAAATATAAAATTGGACAATCAGAAAATAAAAAAACGAGAAGAGGATAGTTTTGCGCGCGTAGCGCGCTTTGGAAGTTCTAGTGCTTAAAATAAAATTATCACCGAAAAAAGTTTTTTTTACAGTCATCTTTGACAGCTTACAAAATACCCTAAGTTACTTACTACCCTAAGTTAAACGTATTTTAGTTTAAATTCATTGCTAGGCTATAAAAAATTAATGCTATATCCATTTTAGGTTTAATAGGTTTTAGACTACTCGGATTTTACTATTAATGAGATTTAGGTTTCATGCATTTTAGGTTAAATGCACTTTAGACGGTTAAAAACATTTTAGACGGTTAAATACATTTTAGACGGTTAAATGCATTTTAGGCTATAAAAATCGTAGGCTTTATGCATTTTAGGTTTAATAGGTTTTAGGCTACATGCATTTTATGCTCATCAAGTTTTAGGCTTAATGCATTTTAGGTTAAATGTATTTTGGACTACTTGCATTTTAGGCTGAATGAGTTTTAGGCTGAATGCATTTCACGTTTAAGGAGTTTTAGTCTACATTCATTTTAGGCTGAAAGAGTTTTAGGCTGAATGCATTTCAGGTTTAAAGAGTTTTAGTCTACTTTCATTTTTGGCTGATTAAGTTTTAGGCTTAATGCATTTAATGTTAAATAGGTTTTAGACAACTTGCAATCTAGGCCTTATGAGTTTTAGGCTAAATTTATTTTAGGTTAAATGGGATTTAGGATGTATGCATTTTAAGCTTAATAAGTTTTAGGCTGCTTGCATTTTAAGTTATATGTATCTTAGTTTAAATTCATTTAAGCTATATGCATTTTAAGCTATATGCATTTTAGGTTATATGGGTTTTAGGCTACAAGCATTTTAGGCGAAATAAGTTTAGTTTTAATGCATTTTAGGTTAAAGAGGTTCTAGACTACATGCATTTTAGGCTGAATTGGTATTAATTCATTTTAGATTAGAGGGGTTTTAGGGTACATTCATTTTAAGCTGATTCAGTTATACGCTTAATGTCTATCAGGTTATATAGCTTGAAGACAACCTGCAGTTTAGGCTGAATGAGTTTAGGCTGAATGCATATAAGGTTAAATGGGATTCAGGCTAAATGCATTTAAGGTGAAATGGGTTTCATGCTACTTGCATTTTAAGCTGAACGCATTTTAAAATAAATGCATTTTAGGTTAAAGAGGTTTTAAGGTACTTTCTCACCTTTAATTCTTTATTCTCGTGAGATGAAGGGAGAGAAAAAATTTAAATTTTTATTTCTGTCTTCTTCTGTTTTATGTCGGCTGGCTGCACAGTAGGGTGGTCCAAAAATACATGGGAAAAACAAAAAGTTGAAAATGTTTTGCTCTCACCCCCTAGGATTGTTCTATATCAAAAAAAAAATTACCCCTATTTTTTTGTTTTTTTAATATTTAGAGGTCGCTCAAAGGGCTCAAAGTTTCCCATGCAAAATGCATGGGAAAAAAAAATTATTTTGTAGAATTGATATAAAATCCATGAAAATTAATATTTCTTGATCGGATAATGCTGCTTCTCTTCAGGAGAGTTTAGAAAACAAGATCCAATAATTTATTAAACAATTTTTTATTATTAACTATTTTTTAAAGGTCCCTAAAAAACCCCGTAATTTACGTTTTTTTCATTTTACGGGGTTTTTAGGGACCTTTAAAAAATAGTTAATAATAAAAAATTGTTTAATAAATTATTGGATCTTGTTTTTTGAACTCTCCTGAAGAGAAGCAGCATTATCCGATCAAGAAATATTAATTTTCATGGATTTTATATCAATTCTTCGAAAAAGTTTTTTTTTCCCATGCAAAATGCATGGGAAACTTTGAGCTCTTTGAGCGACTTCTAAATATTAAACAAAATAAAAACAAAAAAATATGGGTAATTTTTTTTTCAATATAGAACAATCCTGGGGGGTGAGAGCATAATACTTTCAACTTTTTTGTTTTTGGACCACCCTACTGCACAGCCAGCTAGCCAGCCGAGATGTGTAGGCTACATTCATTTTAGGCTGATTGAGTTTTAGGCTTATTGCATTTTAGATTAAATAAGTTTTTCGACAAATGGAATTTAGGCTGAATGGGTTTTAGGCTAAATGCATTTCAGGTTAAATGGGATTTAGTTTAAATACATTTTAGGTTAAATGAGATTTAGACTTCATGCATTAAGTTTTAGGCTAATTACAGTTCAAGTTAAATGTATTTTGATATTTAAAATGAACTTATAATTTAAATGGATTTTAGTTAAAATTCAATTATGTTATATGCATTTTATGTCAAATGGGTTTAAAGTTTCATGCACTTTAGGCGAAATAACTTTTAGGCTCAATGCATTTTATGTTAAATCAGATTTAGGCAATATGTATTTAGATACATGTCGCCTAAACACATTTATTTTAGCTTAAAAAGGTTTTAGACAACTTGCATTTTAGGCTGAAAGATTTTTTGGCTGATTTTAGGCTAAATGCATTTTAGGTTAAAGAGGTTTTAGGCTACATGCATTTTAGGCTTAATAAAGTTCAGGATAAATGCTTTATAGATTAAATATATTTTAGGCTATAAGAATTAAAGGATATATGCGTTTTAGGTTAAATAGGATTTAGGCTACATGCATATTAGACTGAACAAGTTTTAGGCGTAATGTATTGAAGGTTAAGTGGGTTTTAGACTACTTGCATTTTAGGCTGAATGAGTTTTAGGCTAATTGCATTTTAAGTTCAATGTATTTTAGTTTCAATTCATTTTAGGCTATATGCATTTTAGGTTAAATGAGATTTAGGCAACATGCATTTTAGGCTTAATAAATTTTAGGCCGATTGCATTTAAAGTTAAATGTATTTTAGTTTAAATTTATTGTGGCTATATGCATTTTAAGCTATATGCATTTTAGATTATATGGGTTTTGGGCTACATGAATTTTAGACTAAATGAGCTTAGTATTAATGCATTTTAGGTTAAAGAGGTTTTAGACTTAATTGATTTATGTTGAATGTGTTTTTAGTCTTAATTCATTTTAGGGTAAAGAGGTTTTAGACTACTTGCATTTTAGGTTAAGTTGGTTTTAGACAACCTGCATTTTAGGCTGAATGTGTATTAGGCTAAATGCATTTTAAGGTAAATGGGATTTAGCCTGAATACATTTTAGGCTGAATAAGTTTTAAGCTGATTGCTTGTTAAGTTAAATTTATTTTTTATTTTAAATTTAAATCGGATCCTATATGGGAATTCGTAATAGGGAGTATTTTGAAATAATCGCAATAGCTTAAAAAACAAAATGGACTGTGAGCGAATATGATCAGTAACCCTGCGTAGCTCAGTATTAGAGCATTCAACAGCCAATTGGCAGGTCCTGGGTTCAGTCTCAGAGCCATTGAGGTCTATATTATTTGACAGTTTTTCAATATTAAAAAGTAGCAATTATATGTTAATTTTCTTTTAACTTCAATAATAAATTTAAATTGATTGAAACATTACAATCCGAAGAAAAAAGTGAAATAATTTGAAATAAATAGTAAGAATTAGTTTTAATTTATATAAAATATTTATTATTATTATTGAAATTTGTAATTTTTAACTTAATAAAAAACTCCTTACATTAAATTTAAACTTTGAAATTAAAATTATTATATTAAAATGCAATTAAACCAATTAAATTATATTATTTATATTTTCTATTCTCAAAACCAGATAAAATGCATACAGCATAAAACTCATTTAGCCTAAAATGCAAGTAGTCTAAAACCCACTTAACCTTCAATACATTACGCCTAAAACTTGTTCAGTCTAATAAGCATGTAGCCTAAATCCCATTTAACCTAAAACGCATATAGCCTTTAATTTATATCCTAAAATATATTTAAGCTATAAAGCATTTACCCTGAAACTTATTAAGCCTAAAAGGCATGTAGCCTAAAACCTTTTTAACCTAAAATGCATTAAGCCTAAAATGCACTCAGCCAAAAACTCTTTCAGCCTAAAATGCAAGTAGTCTAAAACCTCTTTAAGCTACAATGAATGGGTTTAGGCTACGTGTATTTAAATACATATTGCCTAAATCCGATTTAACCTAAAAAGCATTGAGCCTAAAAGTTATTTCGCCTAAAGTGCATAAAACCTTAAACCCATTGGACATAAAATGCATATAACATGATTGAATTTTAACTAAAATACATTTGAATTATAAGTTTATTTAAAATATCAAAATACATTTAACTTGAAATGTAATTAGCCTAAAACTTAATGCATGAAGTCTAAATCTCATTTAACCTAAAATGTATTTAAACTAAATCCCATTTAACCTGAAATGCATTTAGCCTAAAACCCATTCAGCCTAAATACCATTTGCCGAAAAACCTCTTTAACCGAAAATGCATTAAGACTTAAACTCATTAAGCCTAAAATGCATGTAGCCTTCACATCTCGGCTGGCAGACTGGCTGGCTGGGCAGCCAGCCGAATTGTAATAGGAGAAGACAGAAATAGAAATTTGAATTTTTTCTCTCCCTTCATCGCACGAGAATAAAGAAGTCAAGGTGAGAATGCAAATGCAAGTAGCATGAAACCTATTTTACCTTAAATGCATTTAGCCTAAATCCCATTTAACCTTATATGCATTCAGCCTAAACTCATTTAGCCTAAACTGCAGATTGTCTTCAAGCTATTTAACCTGATAGGCATTAAGCGTATAACTAAATCAGCTTAAAATGAATGTAGCCTAAAACCCCTTTAACCTAAAATGAATTAATACTAATTCACCCTAAAATGCATGTAGTCTAAAACCTCTTTAACCCAAAATGCATTAAAACTAAACATATTTCGCCTAAAATGCTTGTAGCCTTAAACCCATATAACCTGAAATGTATATAGCTTAAAATGCATATAGCTTAAATGAATTTAAACTAAGATACATATAACTTAAAATGCAAGCAGCCTAAAACTTATTAAGCTTAAAATGCATACATCCTAAATCCCATTTAATCTAAAATAAATTTAGCCTAAAACTCATAAGGCCTAGATTGCAAGTTATCTAAAACCTATTTAACATTAAATGCATTAAGCCTAAAACTCAATCAGCCTAAAACTCATTCAGCCTACAATTTTTATAGCCTAAAATGCATCTAACCGTCTAAAATGTATTTAACCGTCTCAAATGTATTTAACCGTCTAAAGTGCATTTAACCTAAAATGCATGAAACCTAAAACTCATTAATAGTAAAATCCGAGTAGTCTAAAACCTATTAAACCTAAAATGGATATAGCCTTAAATTTTTATAGCCTAGCAATGTATTTAAACTAAAATACGTTTAACTTAGGGTAGTAAGTAACTTAGGGTACTTTGTAAGCTGTCAAAGATGACTGTAAAAAAAACTTTTTTCGGTGATAATTTTATTTTAAGCACTAGAACTTCCAAAGCGCGCTACGCGCGCAAAACTATCCTCTTCTCGTTTTTTTATTTTCTGATTGTCCAATTTTATATTTTACCAATATTATTTAATTTGACAATTTCCTAATAAAAAAATCTCCAATTTTTCTATTTACAAATTTTTTTACTTTGACAATTTATTAATAACCTTAACTTCTTAATTTAACAGTTTGAACAATTTTCTAATTTGCCAATCTTCCAGTTTATCATTTTTCAATTTCTCCAAATTTAAAATAACAACTTCTCCAATTTCCTAATTTTCCAATTTTCTAATAACCAAATCTCCAATGTCTTAAATTACCAGCTTACAAATTTTTCCAATTTTCTAATTTTGTAATTTTCTAATTTATCAATGTTTTTACTTTGCCAATATTCCCATAACAATAATGTACTTTTTTAATATTTTCCAGTTACCCCTCTTCTACTTTTATAAAAAAATCCCAAATAAATTTAAATCTTAAGTATCCTGCTATCAAACTGTACCTATCTTATTATTATCTAGCCTAAATAATAATACTGTATGATATAAATCTTTCTCTAAATTAATATACTGTTTATTAAGGAAAATAACTTTCTGGCTAAGTATGAGATAAAAAAGATTTAAAAATCTTCCTTTATGAGTTATTATAAAAAAATTAGTAAACGTCTAATATGGGAAAATTAAATTGTTTCCACAAATATAAATTGTTTAAACAATCAAAATATCTCGAAAATTGCTGACGAAAAAATTCGTGATATTTTTTAATAATAACAGTCGTTAGCAAAATTTTTCTAAGAGAATTTAATAAAAAAAAAATTATTAAAAATTTCGATTGTTTAAACAAATACAATAAATATTTAATGCACAAATTTTCTGTCAATTGTTATTAAAGAAGCAATGTCTGTTAAAAAAATCTTTTTAATTTCGAAACCATAAGAAACGTAAATTGTTTAAACAAATTAAAATTTTCTAAACATTTGAATATACCCTGCGAATTATGAATTAATAATTTTTCCATACAAACAGTGGAGGACTTACTAAATAGGCAATGTAGGAAACTGCCTAGGGCGGCACATTCGACTTAAACGACCTATAGACCCTACAGACATCGAATTATTGAATATGGTGTAGCAGTTATTTTTTACATTTTGAGGTTATCTTTTCCGAAGAAGTTGACCCGAACGACCTTGTCATCGAATGTTTTCTTGAAAACGGTGTAGCAGGAATTTTTGACATTTTAAGGTTAACTTTCCTGAAGATGATCAAAGGAACGACCTAGCCACCGGTTTTGCTCTGGAAAACAGTGTAGCAGTAATTTTTTATATCTTGAGGTTAACTTTCCCGAAGACGTTGACCCGAACAACCTGGTCATCGAATTTTCCCTTGAAAACGGTGTAGCAGGTATTTTTCACATTTTGACGTTAACTTTCCTAAAGATGTTGACCGGAACGAGCTAGCCATCTGTTTTGCTCTGGAAAACGGTGTAGCAGTAATTTTTTATATATTGAGGTTAACTTTCCCTAAAAAGTTGACCCGAACGACCTAGACATCGGTTTTGCTCTTGAATACCGTGTAGCAGTTATTTTTCACATTTTGAGGTTAACTTTTTTAAAGGTGTTGACACGAACGACCTGGACATCGAATATTCTCTTGAAAAAGGTGTTGCAGATATTTTTTACATTTTGAGGTTTACTTTCCCAAAGACGGTGACCCGAACGACCTGGTCATCGAATTTTCTCTTGAAAACGGTGTAGCAGGTTTTTTTCAAATTTAGAGGTTAACTTTTCTGAAGGTGTTGACCGGAACGTCCTAGCCACCGGTTTTGTTTTGGAAAACAGCGTTGCAGTAATTTTTTACATTTTGAGGTTAACTTTTCCCAAGACATTGACCCGACCGACCTGCTTATCGAATTTTCTCTTGAAAACGGTGTAGCAGGTATTTTTTACATTTTGAGGTTAACTTCCTTGAAGTAGTTAACCCAGACCTCCTGCACATCAGATTTGCTCTGGAAAACGGTGTAGCAGTAATTTTTTAAATTTTAAGGTTAACTTTCCCTAAGAAGTTGACCCGCACGACCTAGTCATCGGTTTTGCTCTTAAATACCGTGTAGCAGTTATTTTTCACATTTTGAGGTTAACTTCCTCGAAGAAGTTGACGGGAACGTCCTAGACATCGGTTTTGCTCTGGAAACGGTGTAACAGTTATTTTTCTTATTTTGAGGTTAACTTTCCCTACAAAGTTGACCCGAACGACCTAGACATCGGTTTTGCTCTTGAATACCGTGTAGCAGTTATTCTTCACATTTTGAGGTTAACTTTTTTAAAGATGTTGACACGAAAGACCTGGACATCGAATATTCTCTTAAAAAAGGTGTAGCAGATATTTTTTACATTTTCAGGTTTACTTTCCCAAAGACGTTGACCTGAACGACCTGGTCATCGAATTTTCTCTTGAAAACGGTGTAGCAGGTATTTTTCAAATTTAGAAAGGTTAATTTTCCTGAAGGTGTGGAACGTCCTAGCCACCAGTTTTGTTCTAGAAAACGGCATTGCAGTAATTTTTTTCATTTTGAGGTTAACTTTCCCCAATACATTGACCCGAACGACCTGGTTATCGAATTTTCTCTTGAAAACGGTGTAGCAGGTATTTTTTACATTTTGAGGTTATCATTCCTGAAGATGTTGACCGGAATGATCTAGCCATCGGTTTTGCTCTGGAAAACGGTGTAGCAGTAAATTTTTATATTTTGAGGTTAACTTTCCCGAAGACGTTGACCCGAACGACCTGGTCATTGAATTTTCCCTTGACACCGGTGTAGCAGATATTTTTCACATTTTGAGATTAACTTTCCTGAAGATGTTGACCGAAAAGACCTAGCCACCGGTTTTGCTCTGGTAAACGGTGTAGCAGTAAATTTTTATATTTTGAGGTTAACTTTCCCGAAGACGTTGACCCGAACCACCTGGTCATTGAATTTTCCCTTGACACCGGTGTAGCAGATATTTTTCACATTTTGAGGTTAACTTTCCTGAAGATGTTGACCGGAAAGACCTAGCCACCGGTTTTGCTCTGGAAAACGGTGTAGCAGTAATTTTTTACATTTTGAGGTTAACTTTCCCGAAGACGTTGACCCGAACGACCTGGTCATTGAATTTTCCCTTGACACCGGTGTAGCAGGTACTTTTTACATTTTGAGGTTATCTTTCCTGAAGATGTTCACCGGAATGATCTAGCCATCGGTTTTGCTCTGGAAAACGGTGTAGCAGTTACTTTTTACATTTTGAGGTTAACTTTCCCTGAAAAGTTAATCGTAACGACCTAGCCACCGGTTTTGCTGTAGAAAACTGTGTAGCAGTAATTTTTTATATTTTGTGGTGAACTTTCCCGAAGACGTTGACCCGAAGGACCTAGTCATTGAATTTTCCCTTGACACCGGTGTAGCAGATATTTTCCACATTTTGAGGTTAACTTTCCTGAAGATGTTGACCGGAAAGACCTGGCCACCGGTTGTGCTCTGGAAAACGGTGTAGCAGTAAATTTTTATATTTTGAGGTTAACTTTCCCGAAGACGTTGACCCGAACGACCTGGTCATTGAATTTTCCCTTGACACCGGTGTAGCAGATATTTTTCACATTTTGAGATTAACTTTCCTGAAGATGTTGACCGGAAAGACCTAGCCACCGGTTTTGCTCTGGTAAACGGTGTAGCAGTAAATTTTCATATTTTGAGGTTAACTTTTCCGAGGACGTTGACCCGAACGACCTGGTCATTGAATTTTCCCTTGACACCGGAGTAGCAGATATTTTTCACATTTTGAGGTTAACTTTCCTGAAGATGTTGACCGGAAAGACCTAGCCACCGGTTTTGCTCTGGAAAACGGTGTAGCAGTAAATTTTTATATTTTGAGGTTAACTTTTCCGAAGACGTTGACCCGAACGACCTGGTCATTGAATTTTCCCTTGACACCGGTGTAGCAGATATTTTTCACATTTTGAGGTTAACTTTCCTGAAGATGTTGACCGGAAAGACCTAGCCACCAGTTTTGCTCTGGAAAACGGTGTAGCAGTAAATTTTTATATTTTGAGGTTAACTTTCTCGAAGACGTTGACCCGAATGACCTGGTCATCGAATTTTCGGTGTAGCAGTTGTTTTTCACATTTTGCGGTTAACTGCCCTAAAGATGTTGACCGGAATGACCCAGACATCAGTTTTGCTCTAGAAAACGGTGTAGCAGTTATTTTTCTTATTTTGAGGTTAACTTTTTTTTAAGATGTTGAGCGGAACGACCTAGACATCGGTTTTGCTCTAGAAAACGGTGTAGCAGTTATTTTTCTTATTTTGAGGTTAACTTTCTCGAAGACGTTGACCCGAACGACCTGGTCATCGAATTTTCTCTTGAAAACGGTGTAGCATGTATTTTTTAGATTTTGAGGTTAACTTTCCTGAAGATGTTGACCGGAACGACCTAGCCACCGGTTTTGTTCTTGAAAACGGTGTAGCAGTTATTTTTCACATTTTGAGGTCAACTTCCTCGAAGAAGTTGACCGGAGCGACCAGAATATCTGTTGTGCATTTTCAATCACAGATTTTGTGAAATCTCGTTGCGGAATATTTTTGCGGAATTTCTGCGGAATTTCCTGCGGAAACTCCGCAGGAATTTACCGCGGAGTTTACCGCGGAAACTCCGCAGGAATTCCGCACTTTTTTTCTGAGTGGGTTATACTCCCCACTTTTCAATGTTTCAATCAATCTTCAATTATTTTCTCAAAATTTAATTACGTTCGTCAATTTTTAATTATTTTTTTTGATTTGCAATGATTTTCACAAATTTTATATTATTGTGAATATTTGTTGATTAATTCCGAAAATTTTAATTATTTCTTTTAAATTTCCATTATTTTCTTGAATTTACGATTATTTCTATAATGTAATTATTTTTCTAAGTTCAATTTTTTTTCGACATTTTTTAATTATTTTAAAAAATATGATTTTTGTTCTTTAAATTTTCAATGTTTTAATCATTTTTCAATTATTTTTCTCAAATTTTAATTAAGTTCGTCAATTTTTTTTTTTTTTAACTTGTAATGATTTGATCACAAATTTTATATTATCTTGATTATTTGGTTACTATTTCCAAAAAATGTACTCGAAATCAATTGAAATTGTTAACTTTTGAGTTACAAAAATTACGCTAATTAAGAAACACTTTACTTTATTATTGTTTTATTTCCCCCCCCCCCCCCTCGGTCAATATTAAATTTGCCGATGGCAAAAATTTACAAGTCGCCGCCCCTGAGTAATATAGAAGGCTGATGCAGAAAGTGTAAATTTAGTAGAAGAAGGGGTAGAAGGTAAATTATATGAAATAGAGTGAGTTTGACCCCTCTAAGAAGTTTTTGACAAGCAAAAAAAGAAGGTTCACATATTAAAATTATCTTTACTCTTTAAATTTAAGTTAGTGAAATTTCACTGATTTGTACTAAGAATTTAGCCACTGATATGGATCATGAAATTTGACTGATTCATTCAGTGAATTTCATTGGTGAATCAGTGGCTAAATTCTCACTGATTCAAAATTTAGAGAGTAATAATGAGTCACTTTTTTAAAAACGCCTTTAAATTGATCAAAATTTAAATTTATAAGTAACAGTTGTAGTTTTAATTTCATTATTCAATAAATCTATAATTTTTTATTAAACTTTAAATAGTTTACAATTTACAATTATTCACCTTAAATTTTACAATTAATCTTAAATTTTCTAAATTTCCTTGCTCCGTTGTCTAATATTCTCAACAGATTTAGAATTTGTTTTTAATTGTCAAATATACTCAACAATTATCGATTTTTTTTCAATTGTCAAATATTCCCAAAAATTATCGAATTTTTTTCAATATTGTTAAATACTTTCCACTTATCTCAATTACTTTCTTTAATATTAAATTATTGTCGTTATTTTATAATTATTCTTTTTAATTTTCAATTAATTCTTCAATATTCAGTAATTCCTGTCTTTTTAGGGTTCCGTACACAAAGTGTCCAAACGGAACCCTTATGTTTTCACTCGTTTGTCCGTAGCCCAAAACCATTACCCCCCCCCCCCCTAGCGGCCAAACTATTTGAGATAGAGAGTTGAAATTTGGTACACTTATGTATTTTCACGTGTAGATTACAGGAAAAATATAGCGAACATGATTGAACGTGATGTTCATAGCGTTGTCAAGGAAATAAGATTTTTTTCCAAAAATGCCTATTTACCCCCCCCCCCTTATCCCCTAAACTATTTGACCTAGGGTATTGAAATTTGGTACACATATGTATTTTCGCGAGTAGAGTTCAGGAAAAATATAGAGAACATTATTGGAGGTGATGGTCATAGCGTTGTCAAGGAAAAACTTTTTTTTTCAAAAAAAACGTGTCCCCCCCCCCCCCCCCTTATCTTCCAAACCATTTGACCTAGAGGTTTGAAATTTGGTCTATCTAGGTATTGTTACGTGTAGATTACAGGAAAAATATAGCGAACGTTGCTGGACTTAATTTTCAAAAGTTATTAATGAAAAGTTGAAAAATGACAAAAAACCCCTATGCTAGAGCTCAGCGTATTTATCCTGAAAGGTTGGGAATTGGTTAAAAATGTGTAATTTTATGCAGAATTTTTTATAAAACCATAAAAATTGTGGTTTAAATTTATTATCATAACATTTTTTCCAAAAAACTGAAATTTTACCAAAAAAAATTTTTTTTCTTCTAAACAGCTACAATATTTTATAGTTTCAGATTATTTTTTTGTACAAAATGTTTATGTTTATGTTTAAATTACTTTAAAAGTTAAAAAATAAAAAAAAATTAAAAAAAAATTTTTTTGGCTTTAAAATTTAAAATTATATAAAAAAGCTTAGTCTATTTAATTGAAAATTTTTAATCTTATAAAAATCATTAAGATTATACTTAAATTTCTTTAAAAATAAAAAAAATTATTTTAATTTATCATTATTTAAATTATTATTCAAATAATCTCTGACTCATATAATTGAAAAAAATTAAAGCGGTACGGAACCCTTCGACTTGATACGAGTGTATTTCAATCATAAATATTATTCAAATAATTTTAATTCTACGACTATTTTCTTCAATTTTCAACTTCGTTCTTTAATTTTCAATTCCATTCTTCAGTTTTCAATTATTTTCTTCTATATTCAAGAATTCACAATTCAATTTTTCAATTACTTATTTCAATATTTAATTATATTTCTAATTTTTCTTTAAATTATCAATTATTTCCTTCAAATTTCATTGAAAATTTAATTTACGATTATTTTAACGAAATTTTAAATTATTTTTTTCAATTTTCAATTTTTTTTCAAATTTCAATTCTTTTCTTAAGTTTTTAATTAAATTTTCAATAATCAATTATTATCGGCTTTTTTCAATTTTTAATTATATGCTTCAAATTTCTATTCAATTTTTCAGTTTTTAATTAGTTTCTTCTAAATTCAATAATTTTCGCCTTTTTTCAATAAATTTTTTGAACTTGAAATTATAATCTTTAACTTTCAATTCCATTCTTCAATTTTCAGTGATTTCCTTCAATTTCAAATTATTTGCTTCAATATTCAATAATTCTTGGATTTATTAAATTTCATTTAAATTTGAATTTAACTGCCTAATTCCATGCATCAATTTTTAATTATTTTCATCAGTATTCAATAATTCTCGGTTATTTTCAATTATTTTTCTATTAAAATTGTATGATTATTCATTAACTTTTTAATTACTTTCAAATTGTGTCCATTATTCTGGCCTTTTTGAATTTTTTACAATATTTAATAAATATTATCATTTCATTATTATCATTTCATTATTATCATTATTTCATTTCATTATTATCATAATTTTCGCCTTTTTTCAATAAATTTTTTGAACTTGAAATTATAATCTTTAACTTTCAATTCCATTCTTAATGTTTCGATTGTTTCCTAAACTTTCAATTACTTTTTTGATTTTTATTTAAGTTTTCATTTTTAAACAATTCTCGGCTTTGTTTCTTAAATTGTCAATTACTCTTTCGATTTTTATTTAAGTTTTCATTTTTAAACAATTCTTCTCTTTTTCCAGTTATTTGATTCAATTATAAAAAATAGTTTTAAAATTGTAATTCAATTGTTTAATTCTACAAATCTTTTCTTCAATCCTTATTTATTTTCTTTAAATTCCAATTATATGTATTTTCTTTAATATTCAAAAATTCTAGCCATTTTTCAATCAATTTTTCGAATATCAATAAGTTTCTTTAATATTAAATACAATTGTTCAATTTTCTATTCGGTTCTTTAGTTTTTAAATATTTCCTCTTATATTCAATAATAAAGTAAAAGAACAAAGTGAACGTTGTCTATTGCAGGCTTCACAGACCGACCCCTTTTTTCCCTAAATGTCCCCTTATTTTGCGATTGGTCCCTAAAAGTACCCTATTTAGAAAATTTTTCCCTAAAATACCCTTTTTTTCACAAAAGTATATCTCAAGTCAAGGTATCTAGAGATTTTCAATTATTTTCAATCTTCTTTAAATTTTTATTATTTTTTCAATCTTCAATTATTTCTATAATTTTTAAATTATTTTTTCTAATTTTTCATTTATTAAATTATATTTCAATAAATTTCCTGAATTTTCAATCCTTTATCTCAGATTCCAATTCTTTTCTTCAATTTACAATTATGTTTATCATTATTTCTTAATTTTTTCCTACCCTTCATACTTATTTGTATTATTATTTGACTAATTTCATAAACTCTCAGTTATTTTCAGTTATTTTCAAATTCAAATTATTTTATTCAATTTATATTATTTTTTTCTACTTATTAAATATTTTCAATATTTTTCAATTAATTTCCAAAACTTGCAATTATTTTTTTACATTATAATTTTTTTTTCATTGTGTTTATCATTTTTCAGTTGTTTTATTTAATTTCAAAAATGTTTTGTAATTTTATTACTTATTGTTCATAAATTTTATTTATTTTCTAAAACTTTCAATTATTTCTATAATTTTGAAAATATTTTCTCCAATTTTTAGTTTTTAAAAGTATTTTTTCATACACTTTCTACATTTTTAATTTATTTATCTCAAATTTCAGTCATTTGTATTATTTCTTAAATAATTCCACAATTTTAAAATTGATTTCCTTAATTTTTCAATTATTTTTTAACTGATTAACTAAACCTTTAATTATTTATTTCAAATTTCAATTAATTAAAAAAATTGTTAATAAGTTTTAGCAATTTTGGATTATTTTCTTTAAATTTACAATTAGTTTCGGTATTTTGTAAATAATATCCTTAATTTTCAATTATTTATCTCAAATTTCAATTATTTTTGCCATTTTTAAATAATTTCTCACAATTTTCGATTGTTTTCTTCAATTCTCAAATATTTTCTAAATTTTAAATTAGTGTCTTCAATTTTCAATAATTTCTATAATTTTCCAATTTTCTTTTCTCCAAATTATAATTTTTAAAATTATTTTTCAACTGATTTACTAAATCTTTAATCATTTACTTCAAATTTCAATTGCTTAAAAACAGTTGTAATGAATTTTAGAATTTTCAAATTATTTCTTTCAAATTTACAATTACTTTCGGTATTTTGTGAATAATATCCTAAATTTTCAATTATTTATCTCAAATTTCAATTATTTTTTAAAAATTTATCATTATTTTTGCCATTTTTCAATCATTCTTCTCATTTCTCGATTGTTTTCGTCAATTCTGAAATATTTTCTTAATTTAAAACTGTCTTCAATTTTCAATTATTTCTATAATTTTGCAATTTTTTTCTTCAAATTATAAGTTTTTCAATTATTTTTTAACTGATTTACTTGACCATTAATTATTTATATCAAATTTCAATTAATTAAAAAAATTTTTAATAAATTTTAGTAATTTCAATTTTTTCTTCAAATTTATAATTAGTTTCGGTATTTTGTAAATAATATCCTTAATTTTCAATTATTTATCTCAAATTTATCATTATTTTTGCTATTTTTCAATTATTTCCTTTAATTTGATAAAATATACTCTGTAATTTTTTCAAATTATTTTTCTCAAATCTCGATTGTTTTCTTTAATTTTCAAATATTTTCTTAATTTTAAATTACTGTCTTTAATTTTCAATTATTTCTATAATTTTGCAATTTTTTTCTTTAATTTGTAATTTTTAAAATTGTTTTCAATTTGATTTATCTTCATTTATTAATCTTAAATTTTAATTCTTTGTTTTCAATGTTTAATTCGTTTTATAACCTTCTCATTGATGTCTTCGTTTTTAAATTAGCCCAATAATTTCTTAATAAGTTTCCTAAATTTTCAATTATTTTTCTCAATTCTCGATTGTTTTCATCAATTTTGGATTTTTTTCAATTATTCTCTTCATTTTTAAATTATTTTTTAATTGATTTATTAAATCTTGAATTATTTATCTCAAATTTGAATTCTTTCTTTTAGTTTTGATTAGTTTTATAATCGTCTTTAAATGCTTTTTTCCATTTTTTAATTATGTTCATTATCTTTTAATTAATTACTCAAGTTTTCAATTTTTTTTAATTTACCATTATTCTTATCTTTTTTCAATTATTTCTTAAGTTCTTAAATCCTACCCAAATAAAATCGAGTTTCTAGTGTATATCATTAATTTATCTTTATTTATAAAGTTTTTAAACTAGGTACCCTAAAAGTTCCTTATTTTTTTATATTTTGTCCTCTATTTCCCCTAAAATATTCTTCATTGTCACTGTGAAGTCTGCTATTGTAATTCTCAAATTTTGTCACCTTAGCAATTTGGGATTGTTGTAGTTTTGTTAGTTAACAAAATTTTTGTTATTACAACAATCCCAAATTGCTAAAAAGACAAAAACTTGGCTACAACAACAAATCGGATTTGTCAGCTCTATGTTAACAATCTGATTAATAAATCCAACAATTCCTTTTTCTCCGAGATTTTTGCAATTTTCCTACAATAAAGTTAACTTATATAAACATGCTAAATTTAAATTTAAGAAATTAAATTACTTCAGGGCCCGGAACCCAAAAGGGCCCGGTGCCAGAATTTAAGGTATCGTGAAGAAACTTTCAAATTGACGAGAATTTTTAAAATGATCCATGAATTTCGAAAACGATCCGCAAATTTTTAAGAAACTTTGGGAAGGTTAATAAATCCTAAAAACTTCAATTTTATCTTGTATTCTTTAATAATAATATGAAAAATTGAATTTAAAATGATCAGAATTTAATCTAAAAACATTTTGATAGAAAAAAAGTAGAAAACTATATTAAACTTAATTAACTCCAAGCCATTATTATTTATATAAATTCCAAACGTCAATTAACTCAAACTTTAATTTTTTCAAACTTATAAGTTTCAATTAATCAAACGAGTAATCAAAGTTGCAAATATTACATGTATGTAGTAAAATATTATTTAACAGCAACATTAATAAGAAACTTTACATTGCCGTTCGTCATTTAAAACTATAAATTTTGGAAATTCAAATAATGAAAATTATGAGAATAATTACAAAATGCAAAAGAATATATATGAAAAATTACGAAAATAATTGACAATTAAAAAGAAAATTTGAAAAATGGCCTTGTAAATAAACAATGGTTAAAAATAATCTAAAAAATTAAAAAATATACATTCAATTTAAACTAAAAAATTGAAAAATTAAGAAAATTATAGGAATAATTGCTGAAACCAATTGCAAATTGAACAACTGGATTGAAAATCAAAACAAAAAAAATTGAATATGAAGAAAATAATTGAAAACATTAGAAAGTAATAGCAATTTGGAGAAAATAATATAAACTTGAAGAAACAAATTCATAAATTAAAAATTAAACTGAAATTAAAAAAAAATTGATAATAATGGAGAAAAATTACAAAACGTGAAAATAATTCACAATTGAAAACAAAATTCGAAAAATGGCTAGATTAATACACAAAAAAAAAATTGAAAAACTCAAAGAATCATTATAAAACTTTAAGAGACTAATTGCAAATTGAAAAAATTGTAGGAAATAATTTCAAATTGCGAAAAATAGTTAATAATTAAAAGAAATAATTAAAGAATGAGAATAATTAAAAAATTGAAGAAAATATCTACAAAATGACTAGATTAATAGACTACTGAAAAAAAATTGATAAAATATAGCAAGAACTTTAAATTTAAGGGCATGTGATGGATTATGACATCACTGGTATAAGCAAAATTTGTCCGTAACCTTTCTCCTAAAATATTGAATATTTCGTCACTAAACTGGGTAGAATTTGAAGAATAGAATTTTAATAAAATAATCAAAAATTGAAGAAATAAGTTGTAATTTGAAATAATGGTTTATAATTGAAAAAAGTCAAGTTTTTTGGAATATTAAATAAACTTAATTGAAATTTTTAGAATGGAATTGACTTTAGAAAATAATTCATAATTTAAAGAAAATTACAAAATGACAAGAATAATTTAATATTAAAGAAAATAATTGAGAAATGCGGAAAATAATTGACAATTGAAAAAGAAATTTGAAAACTTTCGAGAATAATCAACAACAGAACAAAATAAGTAAAAAAGTTAAAGAATAAGTATAAAATAAGTATAAAACTGTTGAAAATTATAGAAAAAATTATGGACTTATTCAGACACTAATTTACATCACTTTCTTGAAATATTTAATTATTCTTTCTTGCAATTTCTTTTTTTTTTCAAACGATTTTTTTGGTAGGTAATGTTTTAAATTGCTTTTCTGTATTTTTAGAAAATCACTTAGGTAACTTTCATTTCTTTTTAAAAAATTTGCTTTTTTTATGCGTTTAATAATACTTTTTTATTTTTTAGATTTTTTTTAATTTCCTTCTTTCTACAAAAATTACTTAAGTTAATTTTATACAGTTTTATTTTAACAATATTTAGAAAATTTTATTTACTTTTCCAGTGATTAATTTTATTTATTATTATAATTTGGAAGTTGAAAAATATAGTTTTTTCAATTTTAGGATTTTTAAAATAGTTGTTTGGGTTTTTGTCATTTGTCATAACTTATTAATTTTTATAATTTTTAAAGACTTTTCTTCTTTTATTTAACTTTTCGTAAATTTCATCTTAAAATAAATTTTCTCATTTGATCAGAATTTCTCTATTTCTTAGAAATATTGGTTTTTTTCTTAAAATGGTTTAATTGTTTTTACTTAATTCTTCATTTAAAAAAAATTAGTGCTTTTTGCTTGATTTTCAAAACAAGTTTTTAAAGTATTTTTTTATCTTTAGTAACATTTTTCCTGTTTTTTACTGATTATCTTATTTATTTTCTTAATTTAATAAAACATGTCCGCAAATATTTTAACTTTTTAAAAATCATTTTTTCCTTTCTTATGTAATTTCAATTTTCTGTTTTAAAAACTTTTACTGTTTATTGCATAGTATTTTGATTTTAAAAAAGCAATTTAATCAATCTTCCTTAAACAGTTTAATATTTCATATCGCATTATTACCATATTTTTTAATTTTCTTTGTTTTACTTTGATTGATTTTTTAAACTTTTTCATTTATGAAGAATTTATTTATTTTTTGCAGGTTTTTCAATTAGTACATTTTTTACATCTTTTGCTTTAAGGGCATGTGATGGATTATGACATCACTGGTATAGGCAAAATTTGTCCGTAACTTTTCTCTTAAAATATTGAATATTTTTTCATGAAACTTGGTAACTTTTTTTTTTTTTTGTTTTTCAAACTTTTTTAAAAATCAATTTTGAGACAAAATTCAAACAAACTTGGGTCTGAGAGACCTTCTTAATGACATTTTAAGTAATTCTACCAAGTTTCATAAAAAAATATTCAATATTTTAAGAGAAAAGTTGCGGACAAATTTTGCATTTACCAGTGACGTCATAATCCATCACATGCCCTTAATTTTCCCATTTCAATGTAAATTATCCTTAACTTTCTCATCTGTTCATTCATAATACTGGTTTTAATAAAATTTTGTAATTTTTGTAATTTATGTAAAATTTTATTTTTTTACATTTTGTTAAGATTCTTTGAACATTTTCTCCATTGTTTAAATGATTATTCGCTAGACACTCTGATAAAAAAAATCAGAAACTTTTGTTTTTTTAGTGGGGCCCAGAAATGTTTTTGTGCTTCAGGCCCATGACAGCCTTGATTCGGCCCTGCAAATTTTTATCCATTTTTTCAACTTTATTCTCTAACCAGAGTCTATCCATCTTTATTTCTGACTTTCTATCAAAATAAATCCTTCTTTTATCCATTTTAATATTTTTGTATATGCTTTAAACGACCTGAATAACAATTAATATTTTCCTATCCTTTTTTATCATAGCCACTCTCTAAATCTGAATTAGTCTAATCTACTCTGATTTAATTAGAAGACAAGTGCACTCATTCATTCAAAGTTACCAATTAATTATTTTTGTATCCTATTTAAAACTAAAAAATACTATATCCATTTTCATATATCTGATTTTCGATACAAATAAAATTCTTCATTCATGTTAATCTTTTTCTCAATTTTTTCCACACTTTTACTGAAGAAAATGTATTAACTTCAAAATATTTTCCACCATTCTTTATCTTACTCTAATAACTGCACTCCAAACAACACTTTACAATATCAGATAACTCGTGGCAAGTGCATAACTTGTTTCCTTTAAACTTAAATAAAGAAAGAGTGTTTATTCTAACTTGTTAAATATAGGTAGGTACTTAATAATCTAGAAATTACAAAAATTTTAAACTTAATAATGTTTTTAAAATTATATAATTACCTTATACATTGAAGTTGGTTTATTCACGGTTAATTATAGCCCACGTTAGTAGAAGCATATAACTTCCTCTACCGACGCTTTTGCCCTTGTCGACTAAAAGGGCTTGTTCAATTGTAACGTTTCAGTACTTATAATAATTTTTACCTTATTTCGATTTTTTAATATGTACCCAGAAAAAGTTGTAACTCTCACCGGAATTCCGGATATTACAAAAATATCCGAACACTATTATAATGACTTTTGTCGAAGTGCTATAAAGCATCGACATTTATTTCAGTTCCGAGTACTTCAATATATTTTTATTTAAATTGACATTAAAACTTTTAGTAACCCGTTAAGGATCAAATATGCAGTATTGTAATTCTTAAATAGAATTAATAAAACCGAGATTTGCAAAGAGGCGCATGAATATTCCCTAAATCTCATTTAGCTTAAATCCCATTAAGCCTAAAATCAAAAAGCCTAAAATGCATTTAGCCAAAATTCCATTTAACCTAAATTGCATTTAACCAAAATTTCATTTAACCTAAATCGCGTTTAACCTAAATTCCTTTAAACCTAAATTTCATTTTACCTAAATCCCATTCAATCTAAATTCCATTTAACCTAAATCTCATTTAACCTAAATCTCATTTTACCGAAATTCCATTTAACCTAAATTCCATTTAACCTAAATCCCATTTAACCTAAATCCCATTTAACCTAAATTCCGTTTAACCTAAATCTCATTTAACCTAAATTCCATTTAACCTAAATCCCATTTAACCTAAAACGCATTTAGTATAAATTCCATTTAACCTAAAATGCATTCAGCCTAAATCTCACTTCACCTAAATCCCATTGAACCTAAATCTCATTTAACCTAAATTCCACTTAACCTAAATCCCATTTAACCTAAAACGCATTTAGACTAAATTCCATTTAACCTAAAATGCATTCAGCCTAAATCCCATTTAAGCTAAATTCCGTTTAACCTAAATCTCATTTCACCTAAATTACACTTAACCTAAATCCCATTTAACCTAAAACGCATTTAGTCTAAATTCCATTTAACCTAAAATGCATTCAGCCTAAATCTCACTTCACCTAAATCCCATTTAACCTAAATCTCATTTAACATAAATTCCACTTAACCTAAATCCCATTTAACCTAAATTGCATTTAACCTAAATCCCATTTAACCTAAATTCCATTTAACCTAAAACGCATTCAGCCTAAATCTCACTTCACCTAAATCCCATTTAACCTAAATCTCATTAAACCTAAATTCCACTTAACCTAAATCCCATTTAACCTAAAACGCATTTAGTCTAAATTCCATTTAACCTAAAATGCATTCAGCCTAAATCTTACTTCATATAAATCCCATTTAACCTAAATCCCATTTAACCTAAATCTCATTTAACCTAAATTCTACTTAATCTAAATCCCATTTAACCTAAAACGCATTTAGTCTAAATTCCATTTAACCTAAATTCCATTTAACCTAAAACGCATTGAGCCTAAATCTCACTTCATCTAAATCCCATTGAACCTAAAACTTTACTTGATTCAACTATATTAATTCTTAAATTAAAAAAATTTTTAGGTTCAATGGGATTTAGGTGAAGTGAGATTTAGGCTCAATGCGTTTTAGGTTAAATGGTATTTAGGTTAAATGGAATTTAGACTAAATGCGTTTTAGGTTAAATGGGATTTAGATTAAGTGGAATTTAGGTTAAATGAGATTTAGGTTAAATGGGATTTAGGTGAAGTGAGATTTAGGCTGAATGCATTTTAGGTTTAATGGATTTTAGACTAAATGCGTTTTAGGTTAAATGGGATTTAGGTTAAGTGGAATTTTGGTTAAATGAGATTTAGGTTAAACGGAATTTAGGTTAAATGGGATTTAGGCTGAATGTATTTTAGGTTAAATGGAATTTAGACTAAATGCGTTTTAGGTTAAATGGAATTTAGGTTCAATGGGATTTAGGTTAAGTGGAATTTATGTTAAATGAGATTTATGTTAAATGGGATTTAGGTGAAGTGAGATTTAGGCTGAATGCATTTTAGGTTAAATGGAATTTAGACTAAATGCGTTTTAGGTTAAATGGGATTTAGGTTAAGTGGAATTTTGGTTAAATGAGATTTAGGTTAAACGGAATTTAGGTTAAATGGGATTTAGGCTGAATGTATTTTAGGTTAAATGGAATTTAGACTAAATGCGTTTTAGGTTAAATGGGATTTCGGTTAAGTGGAATTTAGGTTAAATGAGATTTAGGTTAAATGGGATTTAGGTGTAGTGAGATTTAGGCTGAATGCATTTTGGGTTAAATGGAATTTATACTAAATGTGTTTTAGGTTAAATGGGATTTAGGTTAAATGGAATTTAGGTTAAATGAGATTTAGGTTAAACGGAATTTAGGTTAAATGGGATTTAGGTTAAATGGGATTTAGGTTAAATGGAATTTAGGTTAAATGGAATTTAGGTTAAATGGAATTTCGGTAAAATGAGATTTAGGTTAAATGAGATTTAGGTTAAATGGAATTTAGATTGAATGGGATTTAGGTAAAATGAAATTTAGGTTTAATGGAATTTAAGTTAAACGCGATTTAGGTTAAATGAAATTTAGGTTAAATTCAATTTAGGTTAAATGGAATTTTGGCTGAATGCATTTTAGGCTTTTTGATTTTAGGCTTAATGGGATTTATGCTAAATGAGATTTAGGGAATATTCATTCGCCTCTTTGCAAATATCTAATTCTTAACGCGAAGTTTCAAAGAATAATCTGTAATTAAAAGTGAAATTAGAAGGAGAATATTTAAGGGCCATCTATAAATTATGTAACACGTTTTTTGATAATTTTGATCCCCTCCCCCCCCCCTATGACTGTTAAGTAACATTAAAAAATATTTCATCACCTTCTGATTTACAGAAAATTTAATTCCTTTTTTTACCAAATATCAAATAAATTCAAAGGAAATAATTATTATAATACAAAAAGTTCTTTGTATTTTTGTACTGCATTGACTCAAAAAATTCTTATTTTTAAACAGATTCGAAAATTTTTAAAGAATTAAAAAAATTTTCTCGCGCCCCCGTCCCTTTAAACCTGTTACGTAATTTATGGATGGCCCCTTACGTAAAGGTAATAAAACGCTAAAAAGATTAAACTATAATCTAATGAAAATTGGTCATCCTTAAATATCATTCATAAACTTACCTTCAAAACCTCTCGGCTTCCATCGGTAACTCTCGACATCGTTTAGAATTTTTCGGCTACGATCGGAAAAATTCGGAAGCTCTCGAAACCTTTCGGACGTTTTCGATTACACTCGGTAACTCTCAGTACCTGCCGGCAGCTTTCAAAACTATTCAGTAGCGTAACTATTAAGGGTCAAAGTGGGGGAATGTCACTTTTGAAAAAAGTAATTTAAAAAATCATAGAAATGTTTCAAAAATAAGGAAAACAATATAAATTTGAAAAAAAATAATTAGAATTTTAGAAAATAATTGAAAAAATTTCATACTATATTTTAAATAAAGGGTTGTAGAATAAAATTTCAGAAAAATACTTAAAGCTTTCAGAAGTTTATTGAAAAAAAAAGAAAATAATTAAAAATTAGAGAAAATAAAAGCAACAAGCTAAACATAATTTAAAATTAAAGAGAATAATTTTTAATTAAACAGAAATAATTAAAAACATTTTGTCAATTATGAACAAGAACGAAAGTAATTGAAAATTGAAAAAAATAATATAAAAAATCATATAAATATAATTAAAAATTGAATGGAGTAATTGAAATGTCAGATAAATAGTTTAAATTTTTTGAAATTATAAAAGAAATGAAAAAAACTGAAAATTAAAGGATATAAATTTTGGAAAATAATTGAAAAATGATTTTACAATTTGAAACTTGAAGAAAATAATTGAAATATGATACAAACAATGATAAGTTGTAAAAAATAAATCACATTTGAGTGAAATAATAAAAAAAATTACAGAATTCTTTTTTAAATAAAAAAAAAATAATTAAAATTTAAGAAAAATACATGAAGATCTTGGAAATCAATTGAAAAAACTGTGAATAACTAACAATTGGAGAAAGGAATTGCAAAAAGCTAAAAATAAATTAAATTAACTATAATTAATAAATAAATAAATAAATTTTTAATCATTATCATAATGTCATTTTAATTATTTTGATCACTTTTTATATCTTTTTATTAATTTCTAATTATATTCTCCATCTTTTAATATTTTTATTATTTTTTAATTATTTTATTTTGCTTAAAAATAAATTCTGCAATTTTTCTATTATTTTCTTTAATTTATAATTCTTTTCATTATTTAGGGATTATTTTTAAAATTTTCAATTATGTATCCAAAATTTCAATTATTTTAATCAATTTTTGATATTTCTGTAATTATTTTTTTAAAACAAATATTTCATGATTTTTTAAATTATTTATCTCAATTTTTATTTACTGTTTTCTATTTTTTATTTTTAAATTATTTTCAGCATATTTCAATTATTTTTTTCAATTTTGAATTAATTTTATGATTTTTCAATCATTATTCTCGGTTGTTAATTATTATTATTATTCTCATTTTCTAAAACTATTTTCTAAATTCTTTTTTAAGTAAGTAAGTAAGTTTTAAGTAAGTAAGATTTTTAAGTATTTCTCTAAAATTTTAATTATTTTCTTCAATTTTTAATTATTTTCATTTGTTTTCATAATTTCCAAAATTCTTTATTAATTGTTGCAAATTTCAATTATTTTTAGCTTTCTTCAATTTTTTTCTCCAACTTTTATTTTTTTTTTTCCAATTGATTTCTAAGATCTTCATGTATTTTTCTCAAATTTCAATTATTTTTTTTGATTTAAAAAAAATGCTACAATTTTTTCAGTTATCTTAATTAAATGTCATTTACTTTTTACAACTTACATGTTTGTATCATATTTCAATTATTTTCTTCATGTTTCAAAATTTAAAATCATTTTTTAATTATTTTCCAAATTTTCAATTTCTTTCATTTCTTTTATAAATTCCATAATTTTAAACTATTTATCTGACATTCCAATTATTTCATTTAAATTTCAATTACTTTTGTTCTTTTTCATAATTTCCAAAAAGTTTTTACTTATTTCTCTTTAATTAAAACTTGTTCTTTTCATTTTTATTTTCTCTAATTTTTAATTATTTTATTTTATTTCAACAAACTACTGTAAGTTTAAATATTTTTCTGAAATTTTCTTTAACTTTCCTTTATTTAAAATATTTTATGTAATTTTTTCAATTTTTTTCTCAAATTTTAATTATTTTTTTCAATTTTATTTTTTATCTCAATTTTCAATTATTTTTTTCAATTTTCAATTCTTTTCTCTACTTTTACGTATTCTCTTTTTTTCAATTTACTTTTAAGATTTTCAAGTATTTATCTCAAATTTAAATTATTTTTTTTATGTTTAAAACATTTCTATGATTATTTAAATTACTTATCCCAATTTTTAATTGATTTCATTATTTCTTTTCAATTAATTTGCAAAATTTCAAATTATTTTGTTTAATTTCAATTATTTTTTGCAATTCTTTTTAATTCTAAAATATTATAAATTCTGTCCTAAATAAATATTTATTTTATTTAAATAAATTGGTTTTTAAATATGTGACGCGCTCCGAAGAAAGGTAGCTAAGAAGCAAAAAATCGATTTTTGGATTAGGATTAATTTAACTTTATTAAAGGTTCCTTTTCCATTATTAAAAGTCAGAAAATGTTTTCATTAAATATTTTTCAAGTTATGATAATTCAAACATCAGCGGTTTGTACAGACGACGATGCGCGCTCGATTTTTGTTTTCGCTCTCCTGAAAAATTCCCGTTTTGCTTCTTAGGTATACCTTTCTTCGGAGCGCGTCACATATTATATTTAAAATATTTCTATTTTTTGGTAACGCAAGTTCTAGAAACTATAAATTACTGCGATTAGTAAGGTTTTTGGATTTTTATTTATTTTTTTTAAAAAGGATCTATTAGGGTTGACCCAGGGCCCACTTTGCCCCTTAACAGTTACGCCACTGCTATAATACAAAGATTTGAAAACATGTCTTTAGAAATATAGGTAAAAAGTAAAATTTAAAAACAGTTCAAATTTTTTCTATGCTTGTTTATTATAAATAATAACAGGTATTATTTGATGTGCATGTGTTGTTTAGTTAATGTATTCAAGCTCCATCTATAGATTGCTCGTTTATTAATGAATTTCGCTTAATTGATAGTATAGCGTGTTGTATGTAGTATGTCATTACATATGCTTCTTTTTTTTTTTAATTCTATTCGCATTTCCGCAGGCCGAAGCCACTACATTCGATAAGTCTGTGCGCAGTCCAGGCAAAACTTCAGCACCCAAAGTAGTTTAAAACACTCAGAATTACATCTTGATATTTATATTCTATCACCAATGTGTTAATTCTTCTTTATTTTTTTTTTTAACTTTTCATGAATGATACAGGGTGCTTTAACTTTTTGAGCAGAATTAAACACAGGGTCTATACTCTAAGAAACAATTAATTCGTATTTTTTATTCAAGGAAAACAAACTTCAATTTGTATTATAATTATTATTAAACAATAATTACAACTATGATAATATTAATAACAAACTTTAATAAACGACTTCATTTTTTGTTTTCATAAACGCCCCATGAAGAATATTATACTCGAAAAATGTCTCTCTATAAAATCAAAAAGTTGAAATAGATATGTTAATTTATTTCTGTTATAATACTTTTACCGAAAAATACTATTTTTAAAAAAAAATTATTTGATTCGTGTACAAATTAAAGTTTCTTGGAATAAGCCCTGAACAAATATTCGAATGCACTCGTGAGCACTCGTCGATTTTTGAATATTTGTATATGAATATCGTAAGAAAATGATACTCGTTGAATCTTATAAACTATTACTTCTCGTAGCCTTTATTGCGGCAATAAACCAACGCATAATTTGAAAAAGGGGCGAAACTTTTCTTGTTCTATATAGCACAAAAATAAAAAAATCTTGAACCCAAACGGTTGTTGGTTGGTCTAGGGATCGCGACAGGTGCTACTTAATCGAGACTAGTAATTATACTTTCGAAATCTCAGATCAAGTTCTGTCTTACCTCTCTCTAAGCAATATCTTTTTACATATATCGATACAATATATATTTTTGCTCTCTCTTTTCTTTATTATAAACTTCTTACTTTTCAAATGACTATCGAGACTCATTACTCTTTCGCTTGTCTTCATTATTTAAAGGTGTTCAGCCTATTGACCTTTAGAAAGACATACTAAAGACAAACTAAAATAAACGTTTCTCGTGAAGTTTTTAAAAAAAATAGAAACTGCACAATACAAATTTGTAGGTTTTCAAATTATTAAAATACCTCGAAGAATGTTTAGACCATAGAATAAGTTAATTTTTAACATCAGTAGGCTGTAACACCTTTTAATTCACATATGAATATATTCTCGATTAATACAATAAAGTAAGCGTCGAATATTATTAGTATAATTAAAGAGTCTCTTCGTCAAAGAATATACAAAACTAAAGGCGGTCAAATGTTTAAAGCCACGTATATTGCGCAGCAGGCACGTTTTATCATATCACTTGCTACAGGCTTAAAAACCTGGTCAAACCCATACTCCTACCAAATCATCATTTATTACAATTATCTGCTTTACTACATACTCTACAGAACATTTTCCCAAAATTAATCAATTTTCTGCTAAAAAAATGTAAAGGATCGTCCAAAAGTTGATTAATTTGTATTATATAATTTCCAATAAGTCGATTTGGTAAATTTGGTTGGTGTTTGATGTTTCTCCAATAAGTAATTTTGGACTACCCTGATATACAATATTTTTTCACTTTTTAATAATTTACTAGGTTTATCATTTTGCAACACAGAATATACTTACGTAAATATTGAAATACTTTTCATCTAAAAGCAGATTTGTAAAAAATAATATCAATTCCTTTATCAATATTAATAATAAATATTATACGTAGTCTCGCATACGGAAAACAGTTTTATTCCGAAATGTATTTGTCTTCTTTTAATTTGCTCACACATCTGATTTAATAATACATTTAATTAATACAATTTAATAATACAGCTGATTTAATCATAATTTCATATACACAGAGGAAGACACTCTTTAAAAAAGTTAATACTAAATGGGAGAATTTTGAAAATGTGGAGCATTATTTTATAAATGTAAATTTCCCGGAAATTGATAAGGAACAATGGAGAATTATCAAAAAGAATTTCGGTTTTAAACGACAAATATTGAAGAAAAAATCTTTAGAAAAAAACTAATAAAAATCACCTCTGTTAATTCGTTATTATTCGTTCGCTTTCATTTTTCGACTTTAGGTGGAAAAATCGTCTTGTTGGAAGACACGAACAGAAGATTTTTCTTAATTTAAAATTAACTTAGCACCACTATTAGTCAATATCTTTCTTTATATATTTACTAACAGATGACATTTAAAGTACATAAAATTTTAAAATATATCGTGTTTTAAAAATGATTCTCTCATTTTAATTACTTTATAAACTATCATAAGTTATAACTCTCAAATCAGTATTTTTTTGGATTGTGATGATTCAAAATTGGTAAAATTATTATTTTCGATTTTGATGACGCCGGATTAGAGTGAAGGCAGCTTTGTGTAAAAAAGTGCCAATTTTGGTTAACCCAGAAATTTCCAATCAAATTTATTTTTTAAAGAAAACTCAATAAAAACCAGTGGCTTTGTTTCATATGTTAAGGTTATGTAATGGAAAATGACGCCACTGGTATATGCAAAAATTTATCCATAAACTTTTTCTAAAAATAATCAATATTTTAACACCAAACTTTGTGTTATTACTTAAAATATTACTAAAAAGTTTAATGTCTAATCCAAATTTGTTTAAATTTTGCGTTAAAATTAATTTTTCAAAAAATTGTCTAATTTTTGGAAATTTAATAAAGTCACTTTTAATGCAAAATTCAAACAAATTTGAGCCAGGCAGACCTTTCTAATGATATTTTGAGTAATTTGACAAAGTTTGGTGTCAAAATATTCATTATTTTAAGAGAAAATTTACGGACAAATTTTGCAGTGACGTCAATAGTATATGCAAAATTTGTCCATAACTTTTAAAGTATTTTATATTTTGTTACGAAACTTAGCACGTTTACCCAAAATGTCATTAGAAAGGTCTCTCTGGTCTGAAGTTGTTTGAATTTTGGTCTAAAATTAATTTTGGAAAAATTTCGAAAAATAGAAAATTTTTTGAAAATTAATTTTTGGCCAAAATTTTAATAAACTCGAACCAGAGAGACCTTCCTTATAATATTTTAAGCAACTCTATCAAGTTTCATGCCAAAATATTCAATATTTTAAGAAAAAAGTTATGGAAAAATTTGGCAAATAATAGTGACGTCACTAGTATAGGCAAAATTTGTCCATAACTTTTAAAATATTCAATATTTTGTTAAGAAACTTGGTACATTTACCTAAAAAGGTATTAGAAAGGTCTCTCTGGTCTGAAGTTGTTTTATTTTTGTCCCAAAATTAATTTTGGAAAAATAGCAAATTTTTTAAAAATTAATTTTGAGCCAAAATTAGAACAAACTTGGGCCAGAGAGACCTTCCTAATGATTTTTTAAGTAATTCTACCAAATTTCGTGACAAAATATTCAATATTTTAAGAGAAAAGTTACGGACAAATTTAGCATTTACCAGTGACGTCATACTTCGTCACATACCCTTAAAAGCACTTGGCAAATATAAACATAAACATTTTTTATGGAAATGTTGTGCTCTTTTAAAATTAGTCTTAAAGAATTCTAAGAAATATTTTAGGAATTTATCGTCATTGTCCCAGTTTTCGTCTACTTTTGCATATTTTCGAGTGTATTTTAAGAGTAAGTTAAAATTCTAAAATTTTTTCGTAAATAAATTTTATGCCAAAATTTAAGCAAACTTGGGTCAGACAAACCTCACCAATGGTATTTTAGGTTATTCTTCCAAGTTTTGTGATAAAATATTCAATACTTTATAAGAAAATTAACGGGCAGATTTTGTCTTTGTCAGTGACGTGATATTCTTGCACATGCCCTTAATACAAATTGCGTTTTCAAATTTATTTTAACCTTTTTGACATTATTTATAACAAATTCAGTTAATTTTACATAAAAATATCTATATCCTAAAATCAAGAGTTTAAACTAGACAGAAATTGGAACAATGAGAACTTTTCTTGACATAGAATGCCCCAAAATAAATTCCTAAAACTTTTGTTTTTTTCGAAATAAATGGCTGTTGTTTCAAAAATATTTTTTACAATTTTTGAAGACGGATTTTCAAAAAGTCTACAATTTTACACAAAAAATGGTGAAATTTATTTTTGTTATTCATCTTTAATATCCTGAAACAAAGTAGCAGGATTTTTTCTAAAATTCCTTCTGCTTGACTAAAAAAAATTTTGGTACTCGAACAAAAATTTTCTGTTATTCTTAGACGTTGATGGGTTCCTAAAAATTAAATTTACTCACGTAAATTTTTAATGTTTATCAGTGTCGGATGAAGGGGTTTTTGACGTTTTCGGCTAAACAGAACGCTAACCTGGTGGGGGCGCCAAAAAATGTTGGGGTCATGGGAGAAAAATGGTGTTTTTTATATGTTAATATATCACTGAAAAAACGATAATCTATTGTTAAAAAATATTATATTTATAATGGTCAATAAAATATTTTAAAAAAAATCAGAGCCAAAAAAGTCTTTGTCAGATTTTATTTTCAATTACTAGAAAATCTAATAAAAAATTTTATATTTATTTAAAAATCATGAATTTTTGACAATTTATTTATTTTTATCATTTTATACTCAGATAAAGTCCTTGGATCGAAATATTGATTGAAAAAATAAATAAACAAAAATTGTCGATGTCAGGTCAATTTTTGCAAGTCACGAAATTTAATTTTTAGCGGTAAAAAATAATATTTATAGGAAGAAACCTGTCCTCAAATTAAGAAAGTTCTTCATAACATAACTTCCCTTTAAATCTTGATGTAACTAAAACTTCATTCTTATTTTTCTCAACATTCGTTTCAATTAAAAAGCTTTTTTAGGTTAATTGTTGTAAATGGTAGATGATATTCTAAAAGTTAGTGAGATATTCTTAAAATTAGATTATCGTTTTATCAGGATACGGAATTTGTAGCATAACAATAGTGTCACTCGGAATATGATTCTAACAATTACACGAAATAGTCGGCTTCAATTTTTTCATCTCCAAAAAAAAGCGATACACGATTTGTCAACATTTATATCGAATCGTTTTAACACATATATTATTTTGAAGACACGTTACCTTTTTCCAATCTAAAAATACTTTGCGATGTACATATTATATATATAGGAAGAAATTAATATTTTCATACCTCCTCCATATGCGATTTAAACAAATGGACCTAAGAAGGAAAAAAATTTAGGTTATGTTCAGTTACAGTTTTACTTAGATTAAAAGTTCTTTTCTAATTACATAATATCAAAACCAGCTTTTATTGATTATTTTGGATAAAATTAAGACTGAAACATCAATAGTTGGTAACGAGATTTGATCCTCTTTGTGTATTTTCATTCCAAAAATCACAAACATAACCTAAAATTTTTTCCATCTAAAAGACCCCTTTCTTCATATCGCGTCTCATATATATATATTTTTTTTAATCATTTAATTAAAATTTTTCCATAAAAGAAGTTTAGCCTTAAATTGTAACACTTTGCCTTAAATTGTGACATTTCGCCTTAAATTTCGATATTTTATTTGTTTTCGTAATTTTCTTTTTAAAAAATGACTTTCTTCCATACAAATAATAGCAAAACTAACCAATTTTTTTAATGATAGCTTTGATACGACTTTGCGAAAAACTAGTTTAATTATCTCGACGCATCGATAGAATGTCCGTTTTTTTTCATGAAAATGCTCTGTTTTATTTTTCATGGCATTTAGATTTTCTCAACACAAAATTGTGTAAAATCATGATAACTGTTTTACACTCAATTTTTCCGTAACAGTTTAAAACTGTATTTATTTTATGCTAATTATACGTTTATTCGGAGTATGTTTTTTTCTTGTTCAAATGAAGCACGCATTCTTGTAGAAACCCTGCTAAAAGTTCATTTCAATCACGTAAAAACAATAAAAAATTGCGTGGAAAATTTTTTTTAGACGCTCTATGAGAGAAGGCACTTACCTCCTTTTTCTTAAGTTCCATTTCCCCGTGGCAAGTCACGGTAAAAGCAACCTTAAGTCAAAAGAGCTCAGATCCGTTCTCTCGTGTTGCGTCACATATGAAAAAAAACCAACACAATATATTTACCTTAGAAATAGTAATAAAATTCGAAATAAACTTTTAGCAGGGTATTTTATGTTAAATAGAAAAAGGTTGATTCGAGAAAATCAGTGCAAATTGTTTCACTCACTCAATTAAAGTTAATTTATCCATTGTGAAGCCTAAGATAACCGTCGATTTTATTTTAACTCTAAAAAAAAGAACTTCTAGGTTAGTCTAACATTCTATAAATTTTTAATTTTTGAATTCTTTCTTTAAAAAATAATTACAAATAATAAGAATTAGATCTGATTCTAAATATTTACAAAAAGTAGTTTTTCATTTCAGAATTGTGATATTCTATTCATAAATTCATTAAAAACAAAATTAATTAAATTAAATTAACTAAATAGAAATAAGAAAATAAAGTAAAAATGAACGCCTAAATTGGGTGAAAGCATCATTTTGCAGCACACAGATCATTTTGAATATTTTAATAAAACTATGTTTATTCGTAGAGACATGTTCGTTCTTATCCTCAGGTTAATTCGATAAACTTATTTGAATTTTTCCAAACTGTGTTCAGTGATTCAAGTATTCAAGGATGCTTAGTTGATAAATATAAAAGTTATTGCCAAAAAATGGACTTAGTCACACTCAGACCTTTGAATATAAATGTACACAAGACTGATCTTATATAAATTTTTTAGCATATAAAAAACGAACGATATGTTAAAATTGGAATTGCTGTGTAGAAAATGGGGTATAAAAATTATAAGTTCAATTCCTTTTATACTAGAATTAATTTCATAATATTTATATATACATATGTAAAAGTCGATATGTCATAATTTTGTTGTAATGACAAAATGTAAAAATCATACCCAAATATATTTTTGTTCTTTAAATATAATACCAAAAATCATTCGTGTTGTTGTATTGATCACACCCTTAATAAAGATATGTAAGACAATATTTTCTAATTCGAGGAGAAATGATTCTACAATTTTTCTAATGATCAGCATAAAAATTATACAGAAAGAATAGAATGATGATGGACAATTTGATGATGTTTTATTGACATTGCTGTTTAATAGTATCCTTGTGTGACAACTTTTTATGCAACAAAGGTCTGGTTTAGACTAAGTTGAACATTTGCTTGAAAGTGGTGTTTAGAAAGTAAAAGAAAAATACCTCAAATCATAATTAAGTAATCAATAAAATCATATTATTTAATAAATAAATCACTATATCTAGAGATAACAATTTCCAAATATGGTAAGAGTTTGAAAACCATAATACTGAAGAAAATGTCATTCGGTAATTGTTTATAGAATAAGGCTACAAAATCTTATCAATTAAAAACTCGTTGCATAACATCATTATATGATAAATTCAATTTTTCATGGTGCTTCCTAAACTAAAAACGTATTTTGGTAAAAACTAAAAACGATATAAGCACATAAAAACTACATAAAGTTTTACCTGCTAGATTATTAATTTATAACGAAGCGTAAAAAATACGAAACTGTGACATTTATCAACAGAAACAATAACACGCTCGTACAGGATAAACTTTTGTAAAATCCATAACACGTATTCTCTAATAAACATTCTATGGAAGATTGAAAAAAATTTATCCTGTATCTAATAATTCTAACTGTATAGCTTCATTCTCTTGATTTAAATTCAAATTTCATTACAGTTACAATCAGTAAATACAAATTTAATTTTTTCCATTCACCTTCGTACGAACATAATATTCGGCATGAAAATTACGTATAAAATCTTAAAAATGTCTCTCTCAATCGATCTTGAATTTTAACATTTTTAAATTCCAATACGCAATTGAAGCGCCTAATTGTAAGTACCAATCCAAAACAATTTTCATCTCTGACAAGGTTCTTAAATAGATCTAGTAATTAAATCGCATATTGTTCGTTGCAACATTCATGTGGTTCCACGTACAGATGCTTGTTTAATCTTATTTTTCGAATATTGAACTTTCAGTTTCAATTATTCTTAACAGCTAAGCAGCAATCTGAACGTCAATATCGATTAACGTTTAAACCTAATAAATCGAGATCGAGTTTCTCCTGTTTACTCTAATTTATTTGAAAACATTGTTTCCATGGATGCTTGAGACGCTTCTCTTTAAGATCGATTAAAATTTTGAAAGTAGAATTTCAGAGCTACTGAACAACAAACTCGTAAAATTGAACTAAATTTATTTTGCGAAAATTTAGATCTGATGAATTCCAACAGCTCTGAAAGTTCTAAAAATTGACCCTTTTACTAATTGAGACATTAGTAAGAAATATTTATCGAGGAAAGAATTTAATCTTGAAAGAAACTGCAGTAATGTTATTTTTTGTTAAAAACTTTTTACAAGTCCATTTGCGCTATTCTTATATTACAATATTAATATGTTTTGACTCATTTTAGTCCTGAACAGGTTAAGAGATTTATCGGATTGTTAAAAACTGTAATTAAATAAAAATTTGAGGTTATAAATTATGTTATATCAAAATAAACATGTACTCAATTATCAGAAATTATCAACTTACTCTTAAAAGTTTCATTCTTTTTGGATGCTATTAAATATAAATAGAAATTTATGGATTACATTTTGATTTTATTTTTATGAATCATTTTTATGAACCAACGTTTCGATTTTAATGGGGATCTCGACTGACAAACTCGTCCGCTAGGCGACAGCATCTTCGCAAGGTTTTTAAAGCGCAAAATTTAAAAACAATTTTTTGTATAATGTTAAATCAAGAAACATATATAAAGTAAAATAATTCTATTAATACGTAACAAATGATCAGATCTTATACAATTTTCAAAATAAACAATCTTTGCAAGTGTAATTATTCGTTTGTCAATTTTGACATTTTTAGGTTATGTTGCGAAGAATTTGAATGATTTTAAGAAAAGATTTTAAAGTTGTGGTATATGATTTGCGATGATATTAATAAGTAGTTATACCCATTTAAGGGAGAAAGGAAAAAAACAGAAATAGAGTTAGAAAATATCGTTTAATCAATTAATCGGTTCAATGATTTTAATTCAACATATAATTAGCGGGAAATAATTTGAGTTTAAAATAACTGAATGTCTAAATTTCTAAACGATCTTTTCTAACTTCATTTCTCTTTTCTCCTTTTAATTTCTCTTTTAAAATCAAAATGTTGATTCATAAAAATAAAATCAAAATATAATTCATAAATTTCTATTTGGATTTAATAGCATCCAAAAAGAATAAAGCTTCTTAAAAGTAAGCTTATCATTTCTGATAATTGAGTACATGTTTATTTTGATATAATATAGTTTATAACCTCAAATTTTTATTTTATCATAGTTTTCAAGAATCCGATAAATCTATTAAATGAGGAATCAAATGAGTCGAAACTTGTTTTAATATTTGAATTTAAAAATACCGCAAAAGGCCCTGTAAAAACTTTTTACCAGAATTAATAAATGCGGATTTTACAAAATTATAATAAATGTTACTTTTTTTTAAAAAGATAATTTATTCGACAAAATTTTTAATTAGAAAAATATTGTTTGGTCTTAGTGTTTAAAGGTCAATTCAAAATCAAATCGTTCGAACAAGAGGAGCACAAAGAATTCCGGAAGCAATGTCACATATTTATTAATTTTCTAACTACCTTAGGCGCAGCTAATGCTTCTCAAGTACATCGTCGAGAGAACAATCCAACATATTATTAGGATTAGTTTGTTTCTTAATTAAAAACGAAACTCGTTTATTTGAAAAATTCGCTTAAAAATAATACTCTCTCGCTGCTAGTAAGAATTCAATCAATTTTATATGTTTTAATTAAGTAATAAATTTTACCTATCAACTAAAACCGGGCTTAAATTATCAACAGGATACGAATCTTGATCAGCAATTAAAAGTAAAAATAATATTAATGAAATTTTGGCAACTTAAATTAAATAACGACAAGAAAAATTTCTGTAACAGAAAATTTTCAAACACCATGTCAGTATTTTATCTTCTACATTTTGGCGAAGTGATCATAAATCATTTAATGTTTTCATAACAGAAAAATTTTAAAAAATTTGTTCAATTTTTCGCCTCTTTTGTATGATGGTTGAATTATAACATGACATTTACAAATGGTAAAAATACTTTGGAATTATTTATAAATTTTGAAAATGACCGAGGTAAGAAATGATAACAATTATAGTAGTACAATTATGAAAGTGTAAAGAGATAGCGATACAAAGCATAGATTTGAAAATTGTTTCGTTCTTGCGACGATTGTATTTGAGTTGGCTTGAAGCTGACAAAGCTACCTTTTATCGTTCGGCGTTTTTTTTTTTTTTTTTAATCGGAAAGCTGCGAGTTCCGATAAATTTTCTCGTTTTGGTAGCAATCGTCTTATTTTGTACAAATCACGATAATATAATAAACGTGTCCTGGTATTTAACAAACAACCGCTTCTGATATGGGGTTCTCAGTGATGTGGATAGTTGCAGTGGGCCAGTCAATTTTTTTACTGCAGATGTGATTCAACCCCTCGAGTGATGCCAATCTGTAATCGGCCATTTTCAAGGGAGAAAGTGGCGCCACTGTAAATAAACCAGAGATGTTTAATTTAATTAATTTTTCATTTAAAATAGATAATTATTATTGATGATTATAAACATCTTAAGGGTGTTCAGTCATAGTTTCAATTGAGCACCACTGCGCATGCGTCGCAAAAGTTAAGTCAAGGATAAAGTCCCGAAAATGGTCCCTCTCCAATTTTAATAAAACTTGGTATATTTATGTATTTTGATGCGCTGATTGCGAAAATAATAGTGAAAATTTTTTGCTATTATCTCGTAAAATTAAACTTTAATTTCCAATTTTTTATTGAATTGTATGAATTGAGTCAAACGCATGCGCAGTTACATCTGAGGGTGCTCTTAGAAACTATACGCTCAATGCTCGACATAACCTCAATTTAAGAAACAATTTTCGAACTTTAATAATTTTACTGAGAAAAAATGAGTTTAATATTATATGAATAGGTAATTTCTAGCTTAGATTGCTAATAATCAGTAGTAGTATTAATTATCATTATTATTATTTCTTGGTTTAAACTTCTGTCCCAATGAGCTAAACATCCTTAATGATATTTTTGAATATATTTTATAAATAAACTTATATTAATTATATATATAAATTATACATACATATAAATACATAGATTAGAAATTAGATAAACGACATTTCATGAAAGGTTAACATCCACAGACGGTAATGCTATCACGAAATATATATTATATGTCGCTCTTTCTCGAAAAATCAAAAAGCAAGCTCACATGCAAAGTAAAAAGACAGAATGTGTAGGTGGTTTGTTGTGTGCGTAAGAGCATTACAGGGTGTAAATTACACAAGATAATATTTATCTACATCTACGTAAATTATTAGTGCTAGTTCTCTATTGAAAATTAGTTTATTTTTGTAAAATTATTTTCAATTCATCCTACCAGAAAATAGATTGAGAGCCTTATAATGAAAAGGAGAGTTTTATACGAATTGATAATTTTTTATTAAGAGTTTTTTTTACAGATGATTGTGTAATATCACTCAATGGGGATCTCAAGGGTTAATTATACACGTTTATTGCAAATTTTTTCTTTGATGAAAATTGCTATTTCTCATCATTTTCCTCAACCGTCTGTCGACGCGATTTTTTAAATTTAAAAAACATTTATGCAAGAATAATTTCAACAACGCAAGATAGGGATAAATAATGTAATAATGATAGTATCAGCAACAGATACAAAGTATTAATAATTTTAAATTTAACAAAATAATAATAATAATCATTAAAATATAAATTTTTAAATAAACATGTAAGTTTAAGAATTATAAAGTAATAAAATCTATTTATAAAATATATCCCAAAAATTATTTAAAAAAAAAGGATCCAATTGACTGAATTATTAAATTGTTATTGAAATAATAAATATGTGACGCATTACTAAGAAAGGGATCTAAGAAGTTCAAAATTTTTGATTATGATTGTGATTTTTGGCATGAAAATGTACAAAGAGGATAAACTCTAAATTTGATTTTACATAATTTAAAAAGAACGTTTAATATCAAGGTAAAACGATCACTGAATATAACCTAAAATTTTTTGCTTCTTAGATCCTTTCCTTCATAGCACGTCACATATAAAGTACAAAAATGTAACAAACATTTTTTTTCGAAAAAATAAAAAATCCCTATGTTTCGTTGTTAAGCCATCATTTAATATGAAATGTGCGATAAGTGCTTGCATTTTTATTTAAAACATGGTGATATGCGACGTTTGACATTATTAAGGTCAAAATAAAGAATAAACGAATTTTGTGTGGTTTCAAATCATTAAAATGACTATGTTTAATTTAAATTATTTTCAACGTCACCAACGAGATACATGAAATGAGATTCAGAAAATAAACTAACGCTTAATGAAGTTTTTTTTAAAAATCTTCTCTTCCGTGAAGAAATAAATTCGATTACTTCGTTTCGGTCGTTTCTAAAGGACTTTTATTCAATTCACAATTACCATGTTTAACATATAAAATATCACATACAGACTAATATTTTACAAATGCAGACACAAAAGACGTTAAGTTGATGGTGTAAACGAAGACAATTTCTAATAGCGATAACGATTAATTTCGATAAGACATCAAAAGCAAGACGAGACCAGAATACATTTTGATGGAGATTTGAGTATGTTATAATGAAAAGTAGATTTGTGTTTTGTTGAGAAAATGTGCTTCTTAATTTGGATTAGTACAGGAAAAACCGCGAGAGTTAGTTTTTTTTTTTGTTAAAGTTAGTTAGTTTATATAAAAAGTAAAAATAACTAACTATGAATCAGTCTATTTTACTTTTAGATAAAGGCGTTGAAAGGAGAAACTTTTCAGTGGTTGTCAAACACTTTACCCTTTTTAGGTTATAAATTTCCACTTTAATAATTTTTTAATACAAACCAAACACTTTTTTCAAAAAAAGGGAATTGTATTACCAAAGTTTTTCAGATAAATAATTTTTGAAGCGTTTATTTAACACGAACAGATGTTCCTACGAGAGTAAAAACTATCTCCAGGATTGACATTGACAAATTTTCTGTAGAAAATGGCCGCTACACGTCACCTGATCACGTGGCAGGCCATCTGTGAGTCGCCACATGAAGCTCGATAGATCCCATGGTAAGCGCGGAGTCAACTTCTGACCTGCCACGTGCTCAGGTAAAATGTAGCGGCCATCTTGTACAGAAAATGTTTCTTAATGTCAATCCTGGAGATAGTTTTAACGCTCTTAGAAACATCTGTTCGTGTCAAACAAACGCTTCAAAAATTCCTCATCTTAAAAAATTTAGTAATACAATTCGCTTGTTTCGAAAAAGTGTCTGTATTTTTAAAAAAAAATTCTTAACGGGTAACACCACTCTATAGGCAGAAAAAAAGACTTATCTTTGATGATTTATTTTGGGAAAATGAGAAAAGGAATATGATTTAGTTTTTAGAGGGTTAATTAGATACAAATTAAAGTTTACAAAAAAAATTTTTAATTTAAATTTTCCTACAAAATGTTATCTAGAACTTTTTTTTCATTATTCGATACGTATTTAATAAGCCCTCTAAAAAGAAATCGTTCCAATTTTTATTTTTCCAAAATAAATCATCAAAGGCAGATTTTTGTTGCCCCTAGAGTGGTGTTATCCCTTAAAGTGGAAATTTGTTAAGGACGTTGGAACCCGAAAGCTGAGAGTGGCGTAGAAACACTTTTTCTTCCTTTGCTCGAAAATTTCCCTTTTATGAATTTTTTTTAAAAACACTGGACACTTTTTCAAAAAAAGGGCTTTGGTAGACAAAAGTATTTGAGATAAGGAATTTTTTAAACATTTGTTTTAAGCAAACAAATGTGCCTACGAGCGTCAAAATTAACTCCCGTTTTGACATTGCAAGATTTTCCACAAAAGATGGCCGCCGCTCGTCAGCTGGGCACGGGCTACGTGTCATGGGCCTCAAGTGAGATGGCGGCGGCCATCTTTTACGAATAATCTTGCAATGTCAAAACGGGAGTTAATTTTGTCGCTTGTAGGCTCATTTGTTTGCATAAAACAAATGTTTAAAAAATTCCTTATCTCAAATACTTTTGTCTACCATAGCCCTTTTTTTGAAAAAGTGTCCAGTGTTTTTAAAAAAAATTCATAAAAGGGAAATTTTTGAGCAAAGGAGGAAAAAGTGTTTCTACGCCACTCTCAGCTTTCGGGTTCCAACGTCCTTAACCAGAGGAGGAGGAAATGTTTGAGAACCACTGCAAAGTTTCTCCTTTCAACGTCCTTAAAGTTGATTTTTTTAACACCTTCCTGTAAGCACCCGGTGCGGTGTAAACAAACCTTATGATTCGTAGTTAGTTACTCTTGCTATAAATATGATTAAAATTTTGTTTAAAGAAAGCAATTTAAACTCTTAATCAAGCCATCACCGACCGTTTATTTTTAGTCTCTCTTACTTCCCGACAAAAATTTTTTAATTCCGACTTACTTAACACTTAGATGTGGCCTAATCGACCGAGACAGCACTTTTGACTCCTGCTGCTTCAAATCCTAATTACATTTACCTTCTGGTGTCGATGGTGTTGAAGTATTTCTCGGCATTCTCACCGCTAAAACGTATAAAAAAACAAAATACACTATATGTATATGAAATTTAAAACAAAAAACATAAATCTCGTGACATCAGGACAGAGAATGAACGCTGGCACTGAGTGAAAATTTAAATTATTTTAATCTTATGGCTACTGAACGTGAAAAAACTCGTTACACTTAAAACAAGAAACCAAAAGTGCTTTCTTTAAAGTAAATAAAATATCGCCCGGAATTAACTAAAATTTATGATCTGCATGTATTTGTTGACATGATATTTCTATTTTGATTTTAATGTAAATTTTTATTATTATTATGTAAATTATGTGTAAATGATGACGCACAGGTGACGGTCGCCAGGGTTGTAAAAAAGTGTTTACTGGTTTAAGTAAACGACTTTCTGTGTCAGTATATAAAGTAGTTTAATAACAAGATAGTATTAACGACAGAAATAATGTTATATTTCAATAACAATACTCCTATTAGATATAAGTAAAAAAAATTGCATATTTTATATTATAAAAATAGTATTCAACATTCAGAATGTCCCAAAAACTCAATTCCTTATTTTTGCATATTTGTTCTTTTTGAAAAAATTAAATAATATTTATATGTAATGAAAAATTTTGTTTTCAAGTTATTAACTTTAAGGCAGCTTACACCGTCTATCAAATAAGACACAACTTTTCAAAAAGCACCTAATGATAAGCTAGGTTATGTCACTGCGTCTGCGCAGAAGTTCGTCGCCATGACAACTAACTTCTGCGCAGGCGCCAACATAAGGAAAGAGCGTATCTTAAGATATACGGTGTAAACAACCTTTTTGATTATTTTTCTAAGTTTATATTTGATATTAAAAATAAATACCGACAAAATTAATAAATGACTTTCAATAAAAGTAAAACAATAATTTTTTATTCTTTACATTATTTACACTACTTCAATTACCCAAGAAGTTTCGACTTTATTTGTTCGTAAATAAAATGTTTGAATAGTAAGTACGAATTTTTTAATTTGTAAAAAAATAAAAATACGTAAAAGTATTTCTGTAGTGTAAACATTCTGTACATACGCATTTATTTTAAAATACAATTTATTAAAGAGATAAAATAAAGTTTTTTCCAATCTACATTTTTATTATCCTAAATTATTTAAAACAAGCCAAAGTTTTAAAGTAAAAACTATTCAACAGAGAGCTGTTATTGGTAAAATAAATTTTTCAATAGCAATAACAATCTACTTGAAAAGAAGTCGTTTGATTAGTTCTAAAATTTACTCAAGTTTCATTAAACTAGTAAACATACGGTATTTTCAAAAGCTACATATAATTATATTAAGCAAAAATAAAAAATGAAACAAAGTTAAATTTAAATACTTTGAAGTTTTAACAACGTCTAATCATTAAGAAAACATAAATAGAAACAGTTATTGAATTTTTTATTAAAATCTTGCCAAGTAATTTGTGAAAACGTGTTCTGTCTTTGGTAAATAAAAATCTATTGTTACAAAAAATTTTACAATAAACTAAAACATGAAATTTTTTGCGGAAATAACTGCAATTTAATTAGTTAACATAATTAAAATAACATTAATATTAAAAAGATTAAAAAGAACACAAAGTTTGAATAAGAAAAAAACACCAATAGTGAAACGATTTAACTACAGTTAATGAGGCTAGTTACACTGTCTACCTTACTATACTCTACTTTCGAAAAAGTACCTTATGATAAGCTAGCTTATGTTGCTGCGTCTGCGCAGAAGTTTGTCGCCATGACAACTAACTTCTGCGCAGGCGCAGTGTCATAAGGAAGGAGCGTATCATAAGATGATTTTTCGAAAGTAGCGTATCTTAAGGTAGACGGTGTATCCAGACTCTATAAGAGAATTAAAAATACTTGGAAAGTTAATGAAAATGATAAACAACCCTGGCAGTTGGACGTGGTGCAAAACGTTTGGAAGTCCTTGTTGTTAGACGTACCAAATAAAAGTGAATACAAATTTTAACTAATTTCTCTGTACACTGATTTGTGCTACTTGAAAGTGTTTTGATAATAATTATTTAAATCTATATATTGAATTGCGAACATCTAAATATCTAATATGCGCGTGTTAACGAGACTAGCGTCAAGCTAATAGCGAGTTGTTTGAAAGCAAAAACTAGCCAATAAGCCCAAATAAACTTGCTTGCTAATATTTTACTAATAGAAATTGTAGATATTGAATACGTACCACTCGATTGGTCCGAGACGCGTGAGAAATAAAGGCGCAAGTCGGTCAAAATTAATAGCTTTCTTTCCCTTAACTTAAAAGATCTTAAAGTATTTTATTTTTTATCTATAGTTTTTATTTTTGACCTATTTTATTTCTGACTCAAAAAATAAATGTATACCTAACAAATAAACTCAGGGTCTTTTATTTAGTCGAGAGTAGTCTGTTTTCTCAAACTTTCGTTTATTTATCAAGTTGAAGCAAGTATAGCTGTTTAACTAAAAGGTACATGTTCTCGCTTAAGCTGAGGTTGAATTTCCATGTGATAAGGCACTTTTCAACACATTGACAATTCGGAAATAATTCATTGATAATTCCGAACAATCAGACAATATTTATGCAACTAAAGAACTTTAAAATCCGTGTAAGAGATTTTTTAAATTTATTTGCAAGTCAATGCATTAATGGAATATCACAAAAAATTGTTAATATTAAAATAGACATTGTTTTTCACTCAATTTGTCAATCTTGGGTAACTTTATAGCATCTATAGCCAGGAATTAAGTGCCAAATAAGAAATATCTAATATTGTCATATAGACAATAAAAAATAAATACAAAAGCCCTTTTCCATTTTTTTAATTAGAAGCTTAGTTTCTGAGTTATTAACAATCAAAGTTAAATGGAAGCGCTTGACGCCGGAAAAAGACCGGCTATCCCCTCTCTTTTCTGCAACGAACGCCTGATGCGGAAAAAAGACAGAAAAAGCTCCTCCTTCCCACGTCAACCGTTCCCGTTTAATTTTAACCCTTCATAACTCTAAATCTAAGCCTCTAATTAAAAAATGGAAAAGGACATTTCGATTTGTTTTTTCAATATCTGTATGACTCTCTAATTTGAACAACGAAAACATTTTGCACTCACATTTCGAGTTTCTAACGATCTAGCAGTTCCCAATTGAATTGTGTCGTGTAGATGAGCCCTTAAAACGTCGAAATTCAGCCTCATTGTAACTTAAAAGCCATTCGTTTAAGACAGTAGCTTGATGTACATACATCCGTGACAGTAGTAGTCGATTGTGAATGTATTAACAGCAACAACGATCATGAGATGATGATAATAATGATCATGATGATGATTATACTCAAGATAATAACAATAACAGTAAACGACGCAGGACAAGTCTCGCGTACACTTTCAATGGTATTCGTAAAATGAGATCAATTAGTAGTAAAAGGTTTATTAATTGAAGTTTGTTATGAATTATTTTAAATGTCTGTCAAAAAATGAATTGAAAAGAATTGGTTGAATAATATTTTAACATCAACCAGAGTAAAAGAATTAAAATTAAATAAACCGACTACGGTTGAATAAAATTAACAGTATTTCGGGTTTATTAAAATTCAAAATCTCAATTCGCTTGTTTTTAATTTTGATACATTACGATATTCTCTGAATGATTTCTAATTCTTTTCAAAACATTCTTTTTGCTCGGTGAGGAAGAGGATAGGGAGAGGGGCTTAGCCATCTTTTAAAAGAAATCACTTTAGCCGCGATATAACAATGATTTTAAGAATTTTGTATTGCTTTTCTGTACAAGGAAACTTCTTTTTGAAAATTTCCACTTGGGTAATTTTTTTCAACAAACTAAGAAAAAATTAGGATTAAAATCTTTAAACCCTAAAGATGCCATAAAACGTTTTGTCACGCGAGAAAACTTCAAATTAAAAATAAAATTGTTTCACAATTTTTATTCCCTACAATGACTTTTTTTTAAGTGGAAATTTTCCAAAAATGAAGAGAAATTGAATAATTGAAATTAGTTTAGGGAATACAGAAAGAATATTCATGGAATATATTCGCATATATGAAAGTCAGAAAAAAGTATTGAAGATAAAGATAAGAGTTATTTTAAATGGCTAAGACCCATCGATAAGTCTTTTTACATGAAAATTTAGTAAGAAATGGCTCTTTAGAAAAGTTTTGGGTAAACTGAATCGTGACAGAAGCGTAGTGTACAGTGATAAGTGCGGGTGTGTTTCTGTGACTAAAAAGCCAAACAGAATAATCAACCTCGTCTAAAACGGTGAGTATCGTTATTGACCGGTCGGCAGTTTGTGTCGAACCGAAGAACACTGGTAAACTGCTACTTTGGATATTTCACGAAATCGATACTTTGCTACCGCGTACACTATATACGCGCAATCTAAAAACTCAATTCTCATTTGATTTTTTAATCATGTTGAAAAAGCAAATATTCTTCATTCAGTCAGAGTAAAAAATTACAAAAATTAATTAAATCCGGAGATTTTTCTCAATTGTATATCTTTAATAAAATAACAGCTGTTCATCAATCTTATTGTATCTCTCGAACTAAAAACGACATTAATTTTCCTCGAAATAAAGGGTTCCAGCCTTTTTTCGAGTATTTTCTAATTAGTTACTTCATCTTATGAATTTACTTGTATAGATTAAGTTTTTTTTGTTTAATTTTTAATTCTTTTTTTTTTAAGTTAATTATACAACCAGTGGAGAGGGAAAACTGTAGAAAAACCTCTCCTGAGTACAACCGGTTTATCGACAGTCGAGTTCTAATGATATGTTCATGTCAATTACCGACAGTCCACATCGTTATATCTCGACGTCAATTAATTCAGTAAATTTTGAATTATTGTTAAGGATTAACAAGTCGGTTGATTTAAAAAAGGATAATAATTATATTTTTGAGTGAATAACAGGAATGAGTTTCCATCTTATTGTAAATTTCAAGCTGTTGCTTATTTGGAACCAGAAATTTTTTAAATGAAATTTTAGAAAGGCCAGATAATAGTAGTACAAAAATATTCAGACCGCCACTAGAGGCGTGGCCTATGCTTTTGTGCCCAGATGGCGTATCTTATTAACAGAGATTCCAATGCTTAATTTAATTTTTGTCGTTCGAGAGATACTGATAGACTATTTTTTGGATCTAACATATTTAGATTACATTTAAAAAAAGTGGAATTTTTCTTTATCATTAATTACAGAAAGTTTTTAGACTGCGCATGAAAAACGCGTTCGACTACGTAATAAGAGCAACACACTTTTATATAAACAATTCATTCTGCAAGAACGCAGGCAAATGTAACATCGATAAATTTTGCAATACACAGGTGATAACTACGTATCTACGATCGTAGGCCAATACGTTGTTAATGCGATACCAACCGATGGAGATTTTCAATCAAACCTAATTGTCTTTCTTTTATTTCTTTTTATTTTTCTTTTGGTTTCAACTAATTATTTTGGTAATCGCCATTTAGAAAAATCGTGTAGAAGGTCGCACATTCACTTGACATTTATAAAACTCCTCGATTAAAAATAAATATTTTATTGTTTAACAGATTACTTTAGAATGTGAATCTTTCATTATTTTTATGGACATGCGACCTTCTACCTCGAGTTGTCGTGTGACTTCTGCGCATTAGCACGTATGTCGATCATTGTCAGTGAAAATCGATGAATAATGTCAATCCGTAATTGGTTTCTAATATTTTGTGTTATAGCGGCGACGCTCACTTACCATATCCTTCACCCTGCAGAAACAGTCGAAAGGCCTCGCTCACTTTTCCTGGCTGTTCTTCCAACACCATACCGCAGTCCGAAATCTACAATTTTAATTATTGTTATAAACATTGTTATTTTATTGAACTTATAGGAGATTTATTTAAATCATAAGCCAAAAAAAACTTAAATATCTTGACTGGTTCTAAAGTTATAAGTAAATTTATGATACAAAAAATCACAATTTACTTATAACTTTTGGAGCAGTAAGGATATTTAAATTTTCTCTGGCTTGTTTTAAAGCCAATAGTTCAAGGTTTAATTTAGCATAATTCCAAAGTTTTCCAATTATTTTTCTAGAAAATGCAGCCCTTCAAACGCGAGCAATAAAAATTCACAAAAAACGAAAAATTTACCTGTCTTTATCACATTGAATCTCCGTTTCTATCAATCGAAAAAACTTTAAAATAGGACTATTTAACGGCAAATTTTATAAGCTTTCTAATGATTTATGAGAAATTTCAATTAGCTAATATCTGACACAGTTATCGACATTTTAAGACGGTCATGTTTTTAATCCCATTTTTTAAAGTGGTTTTACAATTTTGGCCGGTAGTGTAAACAATATAAATTTTTATCTTTAAAAATAGTATAAATCCTACGGAACAAGATTTATTGGCCCTAAAAATCGCCGATTGTTTAAGGGAGAATTAAAGTCCAGATTGAATACTACGAGTCTCCATTTGTCTTCATTAACGCGTCCCAACATTTTAAAAAAAATTTGTTAACAGCGACGAAACAACGCTTACGGCGGATGACACAAGACTGCACAGTAAGTTGCCGGGAATTGTAGCTATTGTTCGTTGGAGGAGGAGTTAGTGTTTGATGATTGGCCGGTGCGCGCTCGATGCACCGAAGTCGAACCAATCAGGTTTTCTTGTTCAGTATGGAATTTTTTGATTGGCTCGCTTTCAACACGTCGAAAGCTAAACTGTTCAAGCTCCAGTCTTCCCACAAAGCCTGAAAATTTTTAATTTCAGTGATAGGTAATTCACTTATACAAAATTAAAACTTTCTCAGTTTATCAGTAGGTTCCTTGATAATATTTCAATAATCCTGACCTAAGTTTAATTCCAATAACCAAGTAAACATAAAATTCAATCTCATATAAGGTAGTAACTATATAAAAATATTTATTATATAATATGCCTTTCGGTTGGAAGATTTAATTCAACTTAAAATTAATAGATTACTTGGTTATAGAAAGTAAACGTAGGGTTTTAAAAACTAGCATAATTAGGGATCAGAATTATCGAAATATTATCAAATAACCTGTTGATAAACTGAGAAAGTTTTATTTTTGTATAAATGAATTACCAGTCACTGAAATTAAATTTTTTTCAGGTTTTATGGTAAGACTAGAGTTTGAACAGTTTTGTTTTCGAAGTGTTGAATGCGAGCCAGTCAGAATGCTCCATACTGAACCAGAAAACTTGATTGCGTCGACTTCGGAGCATCGAGCGCGCACCGACCAATCATCGATTACTAACTCCTCCTTCAACGAACAATAGCTAGAATTCTCAACTTACAGTTAAGTGTTTTGCAGTATTTTGTCATCCGTCGTGAGTGTTGCTTCGTCGCTGTCAAAAAAGTTTTTTAAAATGTCGGGACGCGTTAATGAAGGCAAAGGGAGCTTTTTTACAATTTTGAACCAAATTACGTACACTTCCGGACAAAATTGTGGAAACATCCTATTCTAAAAAGAACGGACGTTGTGGTTAACTTCAGACGTGTAACTCCATTTTCGAGTCTCCCATTGGTCAGTAGATATCAAACCTCACTATCGATAGTTTTCAGTTTCGATTTTTTGTTTTAATTAATACATAGAAATTAGCGTTGACCTTAACTTCCCAATACGAGAACCCTTTCGACCAACTTCAGAGGTGTAACGCGTTTTATCGGGCTTCTGATTGGCTACCAGATTTTCGATATTTTTTGTCAACAATAACATCACAGTTTAGACGTTTATTTATGTAAATGAAGTTCGCAACGTTTAAAAAAACGAAAAAAAAATTTTTTCAAGACCAAAGAATTTTTACTTAAAATTGCTTCAAAATGATCTCAAAAACATAAATATAAAGTTTCAGAACGATTTAAGGTCCGGAACACCCTCAAAATGTCGAAAAACCACCCCTATGGTAATACTAGTATACACACAAAACATAAAAAATTTCATAATTACGAGACCAAAAAGTTAATTGAATTTTTACACACTTATGGATCCCAATTGACACCAAAAAAAGTTTTATCCTACTATCGGCTCCGGAACACCCCCAAATCTACCCCCAAAAAGCAAAAAAGTCAACATTTCAAGATATAAAAAATCCGCAAAACCACCAAAGTACCGAGACCAAAAAGTTAATTGCATTTTTACACACCTATGGATCCCAACTAATACCAAAAAAAGTTTCATCCCCATATCGGCTCCGGAACACCCCCAAATCCACCCCCAAATAGCGAAAAAATCGACATTTCCAGATACAAAAAATCCGCAAAACCACCAAAGTGCCGAGACCAAAAAGTTAATTGCATTTTTACACACCTATGGATCCCAACTAATACCAAAAAAAGTTTCATCCCCATATCGGCTCCGGAACACCCCCAAATCCACCCCCAAATAGCGAAAAAATCGACATTTCAAGATATAAAAAATCCGCAAAACCACCAAAGTACCGAGACCAAAAAGTTAATTGCATTTTTACACACCTATGGATCCCAGCTAATACCAAAAAAAGTTTCATCCCCATATCGGCTCCGGAACACCCCCAAATAGCGAAAAAATCGACATTTCAAGATATAAAAAATCCGCAAAACCACCAAAGTACCGAGACCAAAAAGTTAATTGCATTTTTACACACCTATGGATCCCAACTAATACCAAAAAAAGTTTCATCCCCATATCGGCTCCGGAACACCCCCAAATCCACCCCCAAAAAGCGAAAAAATCGACATTTCCAGATACAAAAAATCCGCAAAACCACCAAAGTACCGAGACCAAAAAGTTAATTGCATTTTTACACACCTATGAATCCCAACAAATACCAAAAAAAGTTTCATCCCCATATCGGCTCCGGAACACCCCCAAATCCACCCCCAAAAAGCGAAAAAATCGACATTTCCAGATACAAAAAATCCGCAAAACCACCAAAGTACCGAGACCAAAAAGTTAATTGCATTTTAACACACCTATGAATCCCAACAAATACCAAAAAAAGTTTCATTCCCATATCGGCTCCGGAACACCCCTAAATCCACCCCCAAAAAGCGAAAAAATCAACATTTCAAGATATAAAAAATCCGTAAAACCACCAAAGTACCGAGACCAAAAAGTTAATTGCATTTTTACACACCTATGGATCCCAACTAATACCAAAAAAAGTTTCATCCCAATATGGGCTCCGGAACACCCCCAAATCCACCCCCAAAAAGAGAAAAAATTGACATTTCAAGATATAAAAAATCCGTAAAAACACCATAACACGGAGACCAAAAAGTTAACTGTTTATTTTCCTAAATCCACCCTCGTATCGTCATATATATCATTCCGAAATGTTTATTTATTTTTCGAACATTTTATTTTTTATTTTTTTTTATTGTTTCAATAGGTAATAAAATTTTTATGAGATCGTGGAACATTCTTAAAAGAGACTGAACAAGAATTTCTACAAGCTTAATGAAAATTACGGAAATTTTACATTGTTTGGAAATTTAAACTTTGAATGAAAACAAATTCTAAATCGTCATATTTATCATAACGAAATGTATATTTATTTTTCAAACATTTTCACTCCACGTTTGAAAGAGATTCCATTTTTCCAATTCTTATGGTGGAAGCAATTTTTTAATGATTAAATGTTGGTAATTTGAAGTTTTTTAACCCTTTAACACCCAAATGTACAATTTTAAAAAGTGACTTTAGATTCGTAATCAGCGACCCCAAAAACCCTCAAGTAACAAGTTTAAATCGAATCCATCAAATTTTTAAAATATTTCGTCTGCCATATTGGATCCGCCATTTTAAATTTTTAAAAATGAACTTTAGATGCGTAATCAGCAACCACAAAAACCCGTGTATAACAAGTTTTATAAGAGTCCCTTACTTTTTTCGATTTTGTTCACAAGGCTATGTACATTATCTAAAAAATTCACTTTAATCGACATTTTGTATCCGCCATTTTGAATTTTTGTTTTTCTTAATACTCCTATCTTACAGCCTACTTATTTTTGACGCCATATTTATGACTTTTATAGATACTGCAATGCCATTGCTTATAAAAAAATGTAATAATTTGACAAAAGAACCTAAAAATTTCATGTTTTTGTTTAAAAAAACATATATAATTTGTTTATTTAAAAATTTACAAGATTTCTCAATACGCCATTTGAAAGAGCGATTTTTGGACCATATGAGACGGCTATAGCAAATTTTTCTTTATAAGGTTCAATCAATAAAATTTTGCGTGAAACTTCATGACAAAAATTTGTACATTTGGGCGTTAAAGGGTTAAACTTCGTTTTGTTTTTTAATTTGATTATATAAAATATGTATTTTATACAATTAAAATTTGTTAATTGTTATTTTTAAAACCTTTGTGACGGATTTTTGATTTTAGGAGTAGAAATAACAATAGAACATTTCATTTAAATGAATGTAAAACTGTTTAACTACGCGGAGTAGTTCAGTAGTTTCTCAATTGAATTTATAAGTTATATTGACTTCAAAAAGGTAGTTAAAATAACTGCGAAAGTAGTTGTTTCTACTTAGAAAGTAGTTGGTATAATGAGATTTTGTAGTTGTCTTTGAAATTTAACTACTTAAAGTAGTAAGTTGACCTACTAATGTTTAACTACAAGAAAAGTAGAAAAATTAAAAACCCGAACACAGTTAAATTAACAAAAAAAGTCATTACTTTAACTGTTTCGCACTCAACTATCCCGTGGTAGTTGAACCTCTCGACTAAATTTTTTTCAGTGTGACTATCTAATTATTATTTATGTTTAATTCTAATTTTATTTAATAGGTGAAGGTCCAAGGTTTCGATTAGCATGTTTACAGAACCTTTTCGACAAATAGTTTTGACGCTATTATAAAAAAAACTGATTTTTGTTACTTTTCTCCTCGGTCTCCCCTACTAGATTTCCTCCGTAAAAATGCTAAAATTGCACATTTGTTGAGTGTCATTCATAATAAGCAAGGGTATTCGTTTATAGTTTACATTTTTTTTTTAAGTTTAATGAAGTTTTAGCTAAACTTTAAGAAACCTCGATTAAAAAAAAAAATTATATACATTGTGAGCTAAAAATTAATTATTTTGACCACCAAGAATTTTTCCTCACTGAGCTGTTCATATAAATAAATTTTAAATAAAGAGTACAAGAAAGTTACAGAAAATTATTTATACCATGCATATTTAACTATTTCTAAGTAAAAGTAATTGCTTTTTAAATATTTTATTAGATGTTTCGAAAAACGGATTGATTCTTTCCAAGTTTGTTTATTTTTCAAAATAATAATAATACAGAAATCATTGATTTTACTGTGGAAATTTGTTGATCGATAGTAAAGCTTTGTACTAAAACATAAAATGATGATGTTAATGCATTAATTTACTTATATTATAACTTACAAACAAATGTTAAACCTAAGATTTCTCAAAATGTCTTAAGCCGTTTTTCGAGTAAAGGATTTGATATGATAAATTTGCATTTAAAGTTTTCCGCGCCAAAGAGAGAGCAATATAGAGTGAGTGAATAAGAGAATGTGAGACTTGATACGTGTTTGTGCGAGGCCCGTTTCAAGAACATAGTATGGGTCTTTTGGCGGGGAGCGGGGTGACAATGCTCATCCCCACTTGTCGCCCTGCTTCTGGCTAGCGCGCTCGTAAGGCAAAATACGAAAAGAAGCCAATTTTTGTATTTCGGTATTTCCAAACGTCGAGATCGGGAAATTCGTTTTCCTTTACATACTTAATACACTCAGCGCTTCCCTCGCTCCGTCCGATTTACTGTTTATTTTCATTATTTACTTTTTAATTCAATTTATAATAATTTACTTTCTTCTTGTATTCTTGTCTTCTTATCGCTAATACATTTCTCTTGTAAAGAACAACCAAAAATGCTAAAAAATTAACTTTGCTATTTTTAATTTAGCAAATTAGTGTACTTTTTAAATTAATAAATTGTATATTTTTGTCGGTTTATTAAAAACATGAAAGATTTTATAAAATAATTACAGCAAAAAAAAGTATACTTGTAAAATTTTTAATCATTTTCGTGAAAAGTATACTTTTTTTTGCTGTAATTATTTTATAAAATCTTCTTTAGGATCTTGTAGTTTGCTTCTTTTCACGTCTGAATAATTTCTCTAAAGCTGTGCTAAAACATCTCAGTAATACCCACTCTTAAAAACAGTAATTTTTATTTTTATGAAAATTTACATGGAAAGCTCATCGGAAATTATGTGGATAATTATGAGGCAATTTTTGACGAATTTTGAACGACCATTCTTGGTTATAACAATAATATTTTGATTGGTATAACAAAACGATATGCTTGGCGTACGACAACAAATAGATTATTATAAAAGACAATAATGAAAAATACTAAAAATGATAATTTATATTTGTATGAAGTTAATTAAAAGTTCAAGAAATTAATTTAAAAAATCGGAGATTATATTTGTAATTAACAGACAAAAATATATAATTCATTAATTTAAAAAGTACACTATTTTGGTAAATTAAAAATAGCAAAGTTAATTTTTGCATCCTCATAGAGGAAACTTTGTGATCGTTAAGATTTTTGATTTTCCAAAAATTGTATAAATCAACTTATTTTCATCGAAAAAAATCGTTTTTTGACAATAATTTTTTTCATGCTAAAAATACAACTTAAAGAATATAAAAATCATATTCCTTATCTCAAAACGAATCGATTGATCTATATAACTTTTATAATTGATCAAGAATTTGTAAAATAATTCATATTTTTACATTTTTTTGCATTAAATTTTTTTTTATAACACCTTTCCCAATTAACTTATATATCATTAATTTCTTGCTTCCTCTATGAGGAAGTGAATTATTTTGCTTACTTGGAAGCGAAATGTCCATGAAGTGGACATAATTCTCACCTAGTTTAGCATTTTTGGTTGTTCTTTCCAAGAGAAATGTATTAGCGATAAGAAGACAAGAATACAAGAAGAAAGTAAATTATTATAAATTGAATTAAAAAGTAAATAATGAAAATAAACAGTAAATCGGACGGAGCGAGGGAAGCGCTGAGTGTATTAAGTATGTAAAGGAAAACGAATTTCCCGATCTCGACGTTTGGAAATACCGAAATACAAAAATTGGCTTCTTTTCGTATTTTGCCTTACGAGCGCGCTAGCCAGAAGCAGGGCGACAAGTGGGGAGGAGCATTGTCACCCCGCTCCCCGCCTAAAGACCCATACTATGTTCTTGAAACGGGCCTCGCACAAACACGTATCAAGTCTCACATTCTCTTATTCTCTCACTCTATATTGCTCTCTCTTTGGCGCGGAAAACTTTAAATGCAAATTTATCATATCAAATCCTTTACTCGAAAAACGGCTTAAGTGGGCTAAAGACATTTTGAGAAATCTTAGGTTTAACATTTGTTTGTAAGTTATAATATAAGTAAATTAATGCATTAACATCATCATTTTATGTTTTAGTACAAAGCTTTACTATCGGTCAACAAATTTCCACAGTAAAATCAATGATTTCTGTATCTAGTAGGGGAGACCGAGGAGAAAAGTAACAAAAATCAGTTTTTTTATAATAGCGTAAAAACTTTTTGTCGAAAAGGTTCGGTAAACATACTAATTGAAACCTTGGACCGTCACCTATTAAATAAAATTAGAATTAAACATAAATAATAATTAGATACACTGTAAAAATAAGTATCTTATTATAAGATAGATTGTCCTCACTTTTAAAACTTTTAAAGTGTTTTGTGTCCTCATTTATAAAACAAAACAAGTGTTACCATGTGATCATGCACAGCTGAATCTGACTCACTTTAAGATAGTAAAAGATCATAAATGACTAAAATTAAGTTATGAATCTTAATTAAAGACGGATTTCGTGTTTTAATACATGTCTAAAACACGAAAATTGTTTTCTGGTTCAATTTAGATATTATGCCTGTTTCAAAGTGAAACACCAGATAACTCAAAACAAATCACAATCAATGCCTCAAAGGTACGAAACATTTAATTGTTTAGCTTTAAAACATAAGTGAGACACCTATTTTTACAGTGTAGTCACACTGAAAAAAATTTAGTCGAGAGGTTCAACTACCATGGGATAGTTCAAAATTTCTTTTTGTTTGGAATAATTTTTTTCTCATTCTCTATGAAAAATAAAGAAACACGTATTTTACAATTTTTTTATTGAATGCAAATTGCAGAAGTCATGAATTTTTTAAATTTAACGTTTTTAGAAATATAGCATTTTAACCTTCGTTTTTCTCCGTTATTAGTGACCGATTAGGTCTCGATTTTCGATTTTTTTCTTTCAATTAATAAAAAAATTTTCTCGTAAGTCTAAAAGTGGTGCTCTTTAGAGTTTTAATCATATTTGCATTTATATAGTTTACTTATACATTTTTTTAAATTTTAACCTTCTGTTACAAAACAAAAGAACACTGTTAAACACATGAATTTGTAAGTTGAAGTTGTTTCATTTCTATAATTCATAATTTAAACTCTTTGCAACAAGGAATTATTAAAAATATCATTGAAACATTAAAGAGCACCACTTTAAGACTTACGAGAAAAATTTCTTTATTAATCAGTAACTGCTTTAAAAGAAAAAAATCGAGATCTTCGGTTTTGAGAAAAACGAAGGTTAAAAATGCTCTATTTCAAAAAACGTTAAATTTCAAAAGTTCATAACTTCTGACATTTTCATTCAAAAAAAAAATTAAAAAATAAGTGTTTCTTTATTTTTCATAGAGAATCAAAAAAAAATTATTCCAAACAAAAAAAAATTTAGAATGAAAATGTCATGTCGAATGCCATATATGACTAATTACAAATTGCTTTCATTCAAAGTTTCATTTTCCAAACAATGTAAAATTTTCGTAATTATCATTATATTTGTAGAAATTCTTGTTCAGTCTCTTTTAAGAATGTTCCACGATCTCATAAAAATTTTATTACCTATTGAAACAATAAAAAAAAATAAAAAATAAAATGTTCGAAAAATAAATAAACATTTCGGAATGATATATATGACGATACGAGGGTGGATTTAGGAAAATAAACAGTTAACTTTTTGGTCTCCGTGTTATGGTGTTTTTACGGATTTTTTATATCTTGAAATGTCAATTTTTTCGCTTTTTGGGGGTGGATTTGGGGGTGTTCCGGAGCCGATATGGGGATAAAACTTTTTTTGGTATTAGTTGGGATCCATAGGTGTGTAAAAATGCAATTAACTTTTTGGTCTCGGCACTTTGGTGGTTTTGCGGATTTTTTGTATCTGGAAATGTCGATTTTTTCGCTATTTGGGGGTGGATTTGGGGGTGTTCCGGAGCCGATATGGGAATGAAACTTTTTTTGGTATTAGTTGGGATCCATAGGTGTGTAAAAATGCAATTAACTTTTTGGTCTCGGTACTTTGGTGGTTTTGCGGATTTTTTATATCTTGAAATGTCGATTTTTTCGCTTTTTGGGGGTGGATTTGGGGGTGTTCCGGAGCCGATATGGGGATGAAACTTTTTTTGGTATTAGTTGGGATCCATAGGTGTGTAAAAATGCAATTAACTTTTTGGTCTCGGTACTTTGGTGGTTTTGCGGATTTTTTGTATCTGGAAATGTCGATTTTTTCGCTTTTTGTGGGTGGATTTGGGGGTGTTCCGGAGCCGATATGGGGATGAAACATTTTTTGGTATTTGTTGGGATTCATAGGTGTGTAAAAATGCAATTAACTTTTTGGTCTCGGTACTTTGGTGGTTTTGCGGATTTTTTGTATCTGGAAATGTCGATTTTTTCGCTTTTTGGGGGTGGATTTGGGGGTGTTCCGGAGCCGATATGGGGATGAAACTTTTTTTGGTATTAGTTGGGATCCATAGGTGTGTAAAAATTTAATTAACTTTCTGGTCTCGGTACTTTGGTGGTTTTGCGGATTTTTTATATCTTGAAATGTCGATTTTTTCGCTTTTTGGGGGTGGATTTGGGGGTGTTCCGGAGCCGATATGGGGATGAAACTTTTTTTGGTATTAGTTGGGATCCATAGGTGTGTAAAAATGCAATTAACTTTTTGGTCTCGGTACTTTGGTGGTTTTGCGGATTTCTTATATCTTGAAATGTCGATTTTTTCGCTTTTTGTGGGTGGATTTGGGGGTGTTCCGGAGCCGATATGGGGATGAAACTTTTTTTGGTATTAGTTGGGATCCATAGGTGTGTAAAAATGCAATTAACTTTTTGGTCTCGGTACTTTGGTGGTTTTGCGGATTTTTTATATCTTGAAATGTCGATTTTTTCGCTTTTTGTGGGTGGATTTGGGGGTGTTCCGGAGCCGATATGGGGATGAAACTTTTTTTGATATTAGTTGGGATCCATAGGTGTGTAAAAATGCAATTAACTTTTTGGTCTCGGTACTTTGGTGGTTTTGCGGATTTTTTATATCTTGAAATGTCGATTTTTTCGCTTTTTGGGGGTGGATTTGGGGGTGTTCCGGAGCCGATATGGGGATGGAACTTTTTTTGGTATTAGTTGGGATCCATAGGTGTGTAAAAATGCAATTAACTTTTTGGTCTCGGCACTTTGGTGGTTTTGCGGATTTTTTGTATCTGGAAATGTCGATTTTTTCGCTATTTGGGGGTGGATTTGGGGGTGTTCCGGAGCCGATATGGGGATGAAACTTTTTTTGGTATTAGTTGGGATTCATAGGTGTGTAAAAATGCAATTAACTTTTTGGTCTCGGTACTTTGGTGGTTTTGCGGATTTCTTATATCTTGAAATGTCGATTTTTTCGCTTTTTGTGGGTGGATTTGGGGGTGTTCCGGAGCCGATATGGGGATGAAACTTTTTTTGGTATTAGTTGGGATCCATAGGTGTGTAAAAATGCAATTAACTTTTTGGTCTCGGCACTTTGGTGGTTTTGCGGATATTTGTATCTGGAAATGTCGATTTTTTCGCTATTTGGGGGTGGATTTGGGGGTGTTCCGGAGCCGATATGGGGATGAAACTTTTTTTGATATTAGTTGGGATCCATAGGTGTGTAAAAATGCAATTAACTTTTTGGTCTCGGTACTTTGGTGGTTTTGCGGATTTTTTATATCTTGAAATGTCGATTTTTTCGCTTTTTGGGGGTGGATTTGGGGGTGTTCCGGAGCCGATATGGGGATGAAACTTTTTTTGGTATTAGTTGGGATCCATAGGTGTGTAAAAATTTAATTAACTTTCTGGTCTCGGTACTTTGGTGGTTTTGCGGATTTTTTATATCTTGAAATGTCGATTTTTTCGCTTTTTGGGGGTGGATTTGGGGGTGTTCCGGAGCCGATATGGGGATGAAACTTTTTTTGGTATTAGTTGGGATCCATAGGTGTGTAAAAATGCAATTAACTTTTTGGTCTCGGTACTTTGGTGTTTTTACGGATTTTTTATATCTTGAAATGTCAATTTTTTCTCTTTTTGGGGGTGGATTTGGGGGTGTTCCGGAGCCCATATTGGGATGAAACTTTTTTTGGTATTAGTTGGGATCCATAGGTGTGTAAAAATGCAATTAACTTTTTGGTCTCGGTACTTTGGTGGTTTTGCGGATTTCTTATATCTTGAAATGTCGATTTTTTCGCTTTTTGTGGGTGGATTTGGGGGTGTTCCGGAGCCGATATGGGGATGAAACTTTTTTTGGTATTAGTTGGGATCCATAGGTGTGTAAAAATGCAATTAACTTTTTGGTCTCGGTACTTTGGTGGTTTTGCGGATTTTTTATATCTTGAAATGTCGATTTTTTCGCTTTTTGTGGGTGGATTTGGGGGTGTTCCGGAGCCGATATGGGGATGAAACTTTTTTTGATATTAGTTGGGATCCATAGGTGTGTAAAAATGCAATTAACTTTTTGGTCTCGGTACTTTGGTGGTTTTGCGGATTTTTTATATCTTGAAATGTCGATTTTTTCGCTTTTTGGGGGTGGATTTGGGGGTGTTCCGGAGCCGATATGGGGATGAAACTTTTTTTGGTATTAGTTGGGATCCATAGGTGTGTAAAAATGCAATTAACTTTTTGGTCTCGGCACTTTGGTGGTTTTGCGGATTTCTTGTATCTGGAAATGTCGATTTTTTCGCTATTTGGGGGTGGATTTGGGGGTGTTCCGGAGCCGATATGGGGATGAAACTTTTTTTGGTATTAGTTGGGATTCATAGGTGTGTAAAAATGCAATTAACTTTTTGGTCTCGGTACTTTGGTGCTTTTGCGGATTTTTTGTATCTGGAAATGTCGATTTTTTCGCTTTTTGGGGGTGGATTTGGGGGTGTTCCGGAGCCGATATGGGGATGAAACTTTTGTTGGTATTAGTTGGGATCCATAGGTGTGTAAAAATGCAATTAACTTTTTGGTCTCGGTACTTTGGTGGTTTTGCGGATTTCTTATATCTTGAAATGTCGATTTTTTCGCTTTTTGTGGGTGGATTTGGGGGTGTTCCGGAGCCGATATGGGGATGAAACATTTTTTGGTATTTGTTGGGATTCATAGGTGTGTAAAAATGCAATTAACTTTTTGGTCTCGGTACTTTGGTGGTTTTGCGGATTTTTTGTATCTGGAAATGTCGATTTTTTCGCTTTTTGGGGGTGGATTTGGGGGTGTTCCGGAGCCGATATGGGGATGAAACTTTTTTTGGTATTAGTTGGGATCCATAGGTGTGTAAAAATTTAATTAACTTTCTGGTCTCGGTACTTTGGTGGTTTTGCGGATTTTTTATATCTTGAAATGTCGATTTTTTCGCTTTTTGGGGGTGGATTTGGGGGTGTTCCGGAGCCGATATGGGGATGAAACTTTTTTTGGTATTAGTTGGGATCCATAGGTGTGTAAAAATGCAATTAACTTTTTGGTGTCGGTACTTTGGTGGTTTTGCGGATTTCTTATATCTTGAAATGTCGATTTTTTCGCTTTTTGTGGGTGGATTTGGGGGTGTTCCGGAGCCGATATGGGGATGAAACTTTTTTTGGTATTAGTTGGGATCCATAGGTGTGTAAAAATGCAATTAACTTTTTGGTCTCGGTACTTTGGTGGTTTTGCGGATTTTTTATATCTTGAAATGTCGATTTTTTCGCTTTTTGTGGGTGGATTTGGGGGTGTTCCGGAGCCGATATGGGGATGAAACTTTTTTTGATATTAGTTGGGATCCATAGGTGTGTAAAAATGCAATTAACTTTTTGGTCTCGGTACTTTGGTGGTTTTGCGGATTTTTTATATCTTGAAATGTCGATTTTTTCGCTTTTTGGGGGTGGATTTGGGGGTGTTCCGGAGCCGATATGGGGATGAAACTTTTTTTGGTATTAGTTGGGATCCATAGGTGTGTAAAAATGCAATTAACTTTTTGGTCTCGGCACTTTGGTGGTTTTGCGGATTTTTTGTATCTGGAAATGTCGATTTTTTCGCTATTTGGGGGTGGATTTGGGGGTGTTCCGGAGCCGATATGGGGATGAAACTTTTTTTGGTATTAGTTGGGATTCATAGGTGTGTAAAAATGCAATTAACTTTTTGGTCTCGGTACTTTGGTGCTTTTGCGGATTTTTTGTATCTGGAAATGTCGATTTTTTCGCTTTTTGGGGGTGGATTTGGGGGTGTTCCGGAGCCGATATGGGGATGAAACTTTTTTTGGTATTAGTTGGGATCCATAGGTGTGTAAAAATGCAATTAACTTTTTGGTCTCGGTACTTTGGTGGTTTTGCGGATTTTTTATATCTTGAAATGTCGATTTTTTCGCTTTTTGGGGGTGGATTTGGGGGTGTTCCGGAGCCGATATGGGGATGAAACTTTTTTTGGTATTAGTTGGGATCCATAGGTGTGTAATAATGCAATTAACTTTTTGGTCTCGGTACTTTGGTGGTTTTGCGGATTTTTTGTATCTGGAAATGTCGATTTTTTCGCTATTTGGGGGTGGATTTGGGGGTGTTCCGGAGCCGATATGGGGATGAAACTTTTTTTGGTATTAGTTGGGATCCATAGGTGTGTAAAAATGCAATTAACTTTTTGGTCTCGGTACTTTGGTGGTTTTGCGGATTTTTTATATCTTGAAATGTCGATTTTTTCGCTTTTTGGGGGTGGATTTGGGGGTGTTCCGGAGCCGATATGGGGATGAAACTTTTTTTGGTATTAGTTGGGATCCATAGGTGTGTAAAAATGCAATTAACTTTTTGGTCTCGGTACTTTGGTGGTTTTGCGGATTTTTTTATCTGGAAATGTCGATTTTTTCGCTTTTTGGGGGTGGATTTGGGGGTGTTCCGGAGCCGATATGGGGATGAAACTTTTTTTGGTATTTGTTGGGATTCATAGGTGTGTAAAAATGCAATTAACTTTTTGGTCTCGGTACTTTGGTGGTTTTGCGGATTTTTTGTATCTGGAAATGTCGATTTTTTCGCTTTTTGGGGGTGGATTTGGGGGTGTTCCGGAGCCGATATAGGGATGAAACTTTTTTTGGTATTAGTTGGGATCCATAGGTGTGTAAAAATGCAATTACCTTTTTGGTCTCGGTACTTTGGTGGTTTTGCGGATTTTTTATATCTTGAAATGTCGATTTTTTCGCTTTTTGGGGGTGGATTTGGGGGTGTTCCGGAGCCGATATGGGGATGAAACTTTTTTTGGTATTAGTTGGGATCCATAGGTGTGTAAAAATGCAATTAACTTTTTGGTCTCGGTACTTTGGTGGTTTTGCGGATTTTTTATATCTTGAAATGTCGATTTTTTCGCTTTTTGGGGGTGGATTTGGGGGTGTTCCGGAGCCGATATGGGGATGAAACTTTTTTTGGTATTAGTTGGGATCCATAGGTGTGTAATAATGCAATTAACTTTTTGGTCTCGGCACTTTGGTGGTTTTGCGGATTTTTTGTATCTGGAAATGTCGATTTTTTCGCTATTTGGGGGTGGATTTGGGGGTGTTCCGGAGCCGATATGGGGATGAAACTTTTTTTGGTATTAGTTGGGATTCATAGGTGTGTAAAAATGCAATTAACTTTTTGGTCTCGGTACTTTGGTGCTTTTGCGGATTTTTTGTATCTGGAAATGTCGATTTTTTCGCTTTTTGGGGGTGGATTTGGGGGTGTTCCGGAGCCGATATGGGGATGAAACTTTTTTTGGTATTAGTTGGGATCCATAGGTGTGTAAAAATGCAATTAACTTTTTGGTCTCGGTACTTTGGTGGTTTTGCGGATTTTTTATATCTTGAAATGTCGATTTTTTCGCTTTTTGGGGGTGGATTTGGGGGTGTTTCCGGAGCCGATATGGGGATGAAACTTTTTTTGGTATTAGTTGGGATCCATAGGTGTGTAATAATGCAATTAACTTTTTGGTCTCGGTACTTTGGTGGTTTTGCGGATTTTTTGTATCTGGAAATGTCGATTTTTTCGCTATTTGGGGGTGGATTTGGGGGTGTTCCGGAGCCGATTATGGGGATGAAACTTTTTTTGGTATTAGTTGGGATTCATAGGTGTGTAAAAAATGCAATTAACTTTTTGGTCTCGGTACTTTGGTGCTTTTGCGGATTTTTTGTATCTGGAAATGTCGATTTTTTTCGCTTTTTGGGGGTGGATTTGGGGGTGTTCCGGAGCCGATATGGGGATGAAACTTTTTTTTGGTATTAGTTGGGATCCATAGGTGTGTAAAAATGCAATTAACTTTTTGGTCTCGGTACTTTGGTGGTTTTGCGGATTTTTTTATATCTTGAAATGTCGATTTTTTCGCTTTTTGGGGGTGGATTTGGGGGTGTTCCGGAGCCGATATGGGGATGAAACTTTTTTTGGTATTAGTTGGGATCCATAGGTGTGTAATAATGCAATTAACTTTTTGGTCTCGGTACTTTGGTGGTTTTGCGGATTTTTTGTATCTGGAAATGTCGATTTTTTTCGCTATTTGGGGGTGGATTTGGGGGTGTTCCGGAGCCGATATGGGGATGAAACTTTTTTTTGGTATTAGTTGGGATCCATAGGTGTGTAAAAATGCAATTAACTTTTTGGTCTCGGTACTTTGGTGGTTTTTGCGGATTTTTTTATATCTTGAAATGTCGATTTTTTTCGCTTTTTGGGGGTGGATTTGGGGGTGTTCCGGAGCCGATATGGGGATGAAACTTTTTTTGGTATTAGTTGGGATCCATAGGTGTGTAATAATGCAATTAACTTTTTGGTCTCGGTACTTTGGTGGTTTTTGCGGATTTTTTTGTATCTGGAAATGTCGATTTTTTCGCTATTTGGGGGTGGATTTGGGGGTGTTTCCGGAGCCGATATGGGGATGAAACTTTTTTTGGTATTAGTTGGGATCCATAGGTGTGTAAAAATGCAATTAACTTTTTTGGTCTCGGTACTTTGGTGGTTTTGCGGATTTTTTATATCTTGAAATGTCGATTTTTTTCGCTTTTTGGGGGTGGATTTGGGGGTGTTCCGGAGCCGATATGGGGATGAAACTTTTTTTTGGTATTAGTTGGGATCCATAGGTGTGTAAAAAATGCAATTAACTTTTTTGGTCTCGGTACTTTGGTGGTTTTGCGGATTTTTTTATCTGGAAATGTCGATTTTTTCGCTTTTTGGGGGTGGATTTGGGGGTGTTTCCGGAGCCGATATGGGGATGAAACTTTTTTTGGTATTTGTTGGGATTCATAGGTGTGTAAAAATGCAATTAACTTTTTGGTCTCGGTACTTTGGTGGTTTTTGCGGATTTTTTGTATCTGGAAATGTCGATTTTTTCGCTTTTTGGGGGTGGATTTGGGGGTGTTCCGGAGCCGATATAGGGATGAAACTTTTTTTTGGTATTAGTTGGGATCCATAGGTGTGTAAAAAATGCAATTACCTTTTTGGTCTCGGTACTTTGGTGGTTTTTGCGGATTTTTTATATCTTGAAATGTCGATTTTTTTCGCTTTTTGGGGGTGGATTTTGGGGGTGTTCCGGAGCCGATATGGGGATGAAACTTTTTTTGGTATTAGTTGGGATCCATAGGTGTGTAAAAAATGCAATTAACTTTTTGGTCCTCGGTACTTTTGGTGGTTTTTGCGGATTTTTTTATATCTTGAAATGTCGATTTTTTCGCTTTTTGGGGGTGGATTTGGGGGTGTTCCGGAGCCGATATGGGGATGAAACTTTTTTTGGTATTAGTTGGGATCCATAGGTGTGTAATAATGCAATTAACTTTTTGGTCTCGGCACTTTGGTGGTTTTGCGGATTTTTTGTATCTGGAAATGTCGATTTTTTCGCTATTTGGGGGGTGGATTTGGGGGTGTTCCGGAGCCGATATGGGGATGAAACTTTTTTTTGGTATTAGTTGGGATTCATAGGTGTGTAAAAATGCAATTAACTTTTTGGTCTCGGTACTTTGGTGCTTTTGCGGATTTTTTGTATCTGGAAATGTCGATTTTTTTCGCTTTTTGGGGGTGGATTTGGGGGTGTTCCGGAGCCGATATGGGGATGAAACTTTTTTTTGGTATTAGTTGGGATTCCATAGGTGTGTAAAAAATGCAATTAACTTTTTGGTCTCGGTACTTTGGTGGTTTTGCGGATTTTTTATATCTTGAAATGTCGATTTTTTCGCTTTTTTGGGGGTGGATTTGGGGGTGTTCCGGAGCCGATATGGGGATGAAACTTTTTTTTGGTATTAGTTGGGATCCATAGGTGTGTAATAATGCAATTAACTTTTTGGTCTCGGTACTTTGGTGGTTTTGCGGATTTTTTTGTATCTGGAAATGTCGATTTTTTTCGCTATTTGGGGGTGGATTTGGGGGTGTTCCGGAGCCGATATGGGGATGAAAACTTTTTTTTGGTATTAGTTGGGATCCATAGGTGTGTAAAAATGCAATTAACTTTTTGGTCTCGGTACTTTGGTGGTTTTTGCGGATTTTTTTATATCTTGAAATGTCGATTTTTTTCGCTTTTTGGGGGTGGATTTGGGGGTGTTCCGGAGCCGATATGGGGATGAAACTTTTTTTGGTATTAGTTGGGATCCATAGGTGTGTAAAAAATGCAATTAACTTTTTTGGTCTCGGTACTTTGGTGGTTTTGCGGATTTTTTTTATCTGGAAATGTCGATTTTTTCGCTTTTTTGGGGGTGGATTTGGGGGTGTTCCGGAGCCGATATGGGGATGAAACTTTTTTTTGGTATTTGTTGGGATTCATAGGTGTGTAAAAATGCAATTAACTTTTTGGTCTCGGTACTTTGGTGCTTTTGCGGATTTTTTGTATCTGGAAATGTCGATTTTTTCGCTTTTTGGGGGGTGGATTTGGGGGTGTTCCGGAAGCCGATATAGGGGATGAAACTTTTTTTGGTATTAGTTGGGATCCATAGGTGTGTAAAAATGCAATTACCTTTTTGGTCTCGGTACTTTGGTGGTTTTGCGGATTTTTTATATCTTGAAATGTCGATTTTTTTCGCTTTTTGGGGGTGGATTTGGGGGTGTTCCGGAGCCGATATGGGGATGAAACTTTTTTTTGGTATTAGTTGGGATCCATAGGTGTGTAAAAATGCAATTAACTTTTTGGTCTCGGTACTTTGGTGGTTTTTGCGGATTTTTTTTATCTGGAAATGTCGATTTTTTCGCTTTTTTGGGGGTGGATTTGGGGGTGTTCCGGAGCCGATATGGGGATGAAACTTTTTTTTGGTATTAGTTGGGATCCATAGGTGTGTAAAAATGCAATTAACTTTTTGGTCTCGGTACTTTGGTGGTTTTGCGGATTTTTTTATATCTTGAAATGTCGATTTTTTCGCTTTTTGGGGGTGGATTTGGGGGGTTGTTCCGGAGCCGATATGGGGATGAAACTTTTTTTGGTATTAGTTGGGATCCATAGGTGTGTAAAAATGCAATTAACTTTTTGGTCTCGGTACTTTGGTGGTTTTGCGGATTTTTTATATCTTGAAATGTCGATTTTTTCGCTTTTTGGGGGTGGATTTGGGGGTGTTCCGGAGCCGATATGGGGATGAAACTTTTTTTTGGTATTAGTTGGGATCCATAGGTGTGTAAAAAATGCAATTAACTTTTTGGTCTCGGCACTTTGGTGGTTTTGCGGATTTTTTATATCTTGAAATGTCGATTTTTTTCGCTTTTTGGGGGTGGATTTGGGGGTGTTCCGGAGCCGATATGGGGATGAAACTTTTTTTGGTATTAGTTGGGATCCATAGGTGTGTAAAAAATGCAATTAACTTTTTTGGTCTCGGCACTTTGGTGGTTTTTGCGGATTTTTTGTATCTGGAAATGTCGATTTTTTCGCTATTTGGGGGTGGATTTGGGGGTGTTCCGGAGCCGATATGGGGATGAAACTTTTTTTGGTATTAGTTGGGATTCATAGGTGTGTAAAAATGCAATTAACTTTTTGGTCTCGGTACTTTGGTGCTTTTGCAGATTTTTTGTATCTGGAAATGTCGATTTTTTCGCTTTTTGGGGGTGGATTTGGGGGTGTTTCCGGAGCCGATATGGGGATGAAACTTTTTTTGGTATTAGTTGGGATCCATAGGTGTGTAAAAATGCAATTAACTTTTTGGTCTCGGTACTTTGGTGGTTTTGCGGATTTTTTTATATCTTGAAATGTCGATTTTTTTCGCTTTTTGGGGGTGGATTTTGGGGGTGTTCCGGAGCCGATATGGGGATGAAACTTTTTTTTGGTATTAGTTGGGATCCATAGGTGTGTAAAAAATGCAATTAACTTTTTGGTCTCGGTACTTTGGTGGTTTTTGCGGATTTTTTATATCTTGAAATGTCGATTTTTTCGCTTTTTGGGGGTGGATTTGGGGGTGTTCCGGAGCCGATATGGGGATGAAACTTTTTTTTGGTATTAGTTGGGATCCATAGGTGTGTAATAATGCAATTAACTTTTTTGGTCTCGGTACTTTGGTGGTTTTGCGGATTTTTTGTATCTGGAAATGTCGATTTTTTTCGCTATTTGGGGGTGGATTTTGGGGGTGTTCCGGAGCCGATATGGGGATGAAACTTTTTTTTTGGTATTAGTTGGGATCCATAGGTGTGTAAAAATGCAATTAACTTTTTGGTCTCGGTACTTTGGTGGTTTTTGCGGATTTTTTTATATCTTGAAATGTCGATTTTTTTCGCTTTTTGGGGGTGGATTTGGGGGTGTTCCGGAGCCCATATTGGGATGAAACTTTTTTTTGGTATTAGTTGGGATCCATAGGTGTGTAAAAAATGCAATTAACTTTTTGGTCTCGGTACTTTGGTGGTTTTTACGGATTTTTTATATCTTGAAATGTTGATTTTTTCGCTTTTTGGGGGTGGATTTGGGGGGTGTTCCGGAGCCGATATGGGGATGAAACTTTTTTTTGGTATTAGTTGGGGATCCTTAGGTGTGTAAAAATGCAATTAACTTTTTTGGTCTCGGTACTTTGGTGGTTTTTGCGGATTTTTTGTATCTGGAAATGTCGATTTTTTTCGCTTTTTTGGGGGTGGATTTGGGGGTGTTCCGGAGGCCGATATGGGGATAAAACTTTTTTTGATATTAGTTGGGATCCATAGGTGTGTAAAAATGCAATTAACTTTTTGGTCTCGGTATTTTTGGTGGTTTTGCGGATTTTTTATATCTTGAAATGTCGATTTTTTTCGCTTTTTGGGGGTGGATTTGGGGGGTGTTCCGGAGCCGATATGGGGATGAAACTTTTTTTTGGTATTAGTTGGGATCCATAGGTGTGTAAAAATGCAATTAACTTTTTGGTCTCGGTACTTTGGTGGTTTTTGCGGATTTTTTTGTATCTGGAAATGTCGATTTTTTCGCTTTTTGGGGGTGGATTTGGGGGTGTTCCGGAGCCGATATGGGGATGAAACTTTTTTTTGGTATTAGTTGGGATCCATAGGTGTGTTAAAAATGCAATTAACTTTTTGGTCCTCGGTACTTTGGTGGTTTTTGCGGATTTTTTTTATCTGGAAATGTCGATTTTTTTTGCTTTTTGGGGGTGGATTTGGGGGTGTTCCGGAGCCGATATGGGGATGAAACTTTTTTTTTGGTATTTGTTGGGATTCATAGGTGTGTAAAAAATGCAATTAACTTTTTGGTCTCGGTACTTTGGTGGTTTTTGCGGATTTTTTTGTATCTGGAAATGTCGATTTTTTCGCTTTTTGGGGGTGGATTTGGGGGTGTTTCCGGAGCCGATATAGGGATGAAACTTTTTTTTGGTATTAGTTGGGATCCATAGGTGTGTAAAAAATGCAATTACCTTTTTGGTCTCGGTACTTTGGTGGTTTTGCGGATTTTTTATATCTTGAAATGTCGATTTTTTTCGCTTTTTGGGGGTGGATTTGGGGGTGTTCCGGAGCCGATATGGGGATGAAACTTTTTTTGGTATTAGTTGGGATCCATAGGTGTGTAAAAATGCAATTAACTTTTTGGTCTCGGTACTTTGGTGGTTTTGCGGATTTTTTTATCTGGAAATGTCGATTTTTTTCGCTTTTTGGGGGTGGATTTGGGGGTGTTCCGGAGCCGATATGGGGATGAAACTTTTTTTTGGTATTTGTTGGGATTCATAGGTGTGTAAAAATGCAATTAACTTTTTGGTCTCGGTACTTTGGTGCTTTTGCGGATTTTTTGTATCTGGAAATGTCGATTTTTTCGCTTTTTGGGGGTGGATTTGGGGGTGTTCCGGAGCCGATATAGGGATGAAACTTTTTTTTGGTATTAGTTGGGATCCATAGGTGTGTAATAATGCAATTAACTTTTTGGTCTCGGTACTTTGGTGGTTTTGCGGATTTTTTGTATCTGGAAATGTCGATTTTTTTCGCTATTTGGGGGTGGATTTGGGGGTGTTCCGGAGCCGATATGGGGATGAAACTTTTTTTTGGTATTAGTTTGGGATCCATAGGTGTGTAAAAATGCAATTAACTTTTTGGTCTCGGTACTTTGGTGGTTTTTGCGGATTTTTTTATATCTTGAAATGTCGATTTTTTCGCTTTTTTGGGGGTGGATTTGGGGGTGTTTCCGGAGCCGATATGGGGATGAAACTTTTTTTTGGTATTTGTTGGGATTCATAGGTGTGTAAAAAATGCAATTAACTTTTTGGTCTCGGTACTTTGGTGCTTTTTGCGGATTTTTTGTATCTGGAAATGTCGATTTTTTCGCTTTTTGGGGGTGGATTTTGGGGGTGTTCCGGAGCCGATATAGGGATGAAACTTTTTTTTGGTATTAGTTGGGATCCATAGGTGTGTAAAAATGCAATTACCTTTTTGGTCTCGGTACTTTGGTGGTTTTGCGGATTTTTTATATCTTGAAATGTCGATTTTTTTTCGCTTTTTGGGGGTGGATTTGGGGGTGTTCCGGAGCCGATATGGGGATGAAACTTTTTTTTGGTATTAGTTGGGATCCATAGGTGTGTAAAAATGCAATTAACTTTTTGGTCTCGGTACTTTGGTGGTTTTGCGGATTTTTTTTATCTGGAAATGTCGATTTTTTCGCTTTTTGGGGGTGGATTTGGGGGTGTTCCGGAGCCGATATGGGGATGAAACTTTTTTTTGGTATTAGTTGGGATCCATAGGTGTGTAAAAATGCAAT